>OLKM01004512.1:0-21877 GCA_900291075.1 Melanogrammus aeglefinus | reverse complement strand
TTGGAATTCCTCGTGCCGGTTTGGTGGTCAACCTGGACTGCGGACGGTCCGAATCGTTCAAATTGGCTCTGCGTGTACGGTCTGCGCCCGGAATAGAGCCTCGACCCGGCCATCGTTCTGGCTTCTGTTTTCCTACCATCCTAGCGCGCTTGGTCAACATCGCTGGACTTGTACTGGTTAGGGGGGGTGAGAGGGATGTGGGGAGTTGAGGGTAACCACCATCTGAGCCGTGATTGAATCGTTCTCCTAAGGCCGCGCACCTCATCGCCTCTACCCAGCCGCCCTTTCAAGGAGACCGCCGACCTCCTGGTCAGAACGTGTTCCGTACTGCACGGAAATAACCGACCGACCATGTCTCCGAACAGAGTCCCCATTCTCCTCCCAAGTCGCGTGCGAGCCTTCTGCAGGCTCTTGGTGCCAACCATTCTCCTCCGTTCGTTTCACCTATCAACGAATGGAATCCGAGCGAAGCCAAACCAGAAGATGGAGGCGCTCATCCGTGCCATACCTCCACTGCCCATTACCACACATCTTGGAAACTCTCAAGCTCCCTGGATGAATATCCCACAACACCACGCTCGGTGAATGCTTCCACGGACTCTCCCTTCATGGCTTCTTTGGGATAACAACGCACCCCTGTTCCCTGAAGGAGGCCCGAAATAGGGTTCCGTCCGTCCAGACCCCATTCTGCGGCAGGTGCCGCGACATTTGGTACAACACACAACCTGCGCTGCGTGCTCTCGCGCATGCTCCCGCTCGCACTGCAGGCCAATAAAGTCCGTCTACCAAGCTCCCAGTACTCTGTGCGACACGAGGGTCTGGCCTCCGGGCGAAGGATCTTCCCGCTGAATGGGAGGCTCCCCTAAGAGCGTTTCTCACCGATTCATCGGCCTTTTGAGATTGAGAGGGTGTTAGACGTCGTAACTTTCCGTGCTCGTCGCCTGAAACTCCTCCATCACTCCGGGTGCATTCGGACCTTCATGATGCCCCAGGTCAGCCTGTCTCCACCAGCCCGTGGCCTGGCCTCCCCCTACTGGCGCCTCCCACCATCCGCCCGGATCATAGACGACCACCCGGCGTGGACGGTCCCCATCGCCTCCTCGACGTCGCGCGCTAGCGGCCGGGACAAGTACAGTAGCTCTCGACTGGGAGGGTACGGTCCCGAGGAAGCTCCTGGGTCCACGCAATCGGTATCCTGGATCTTCCCCTCATTCGGGACTAACATCGAGAATCACGTCAATTCGTTGCGTCCGCCAGGAGGCGTCCGTAGCTGGCAGTACTTCATGCACGCCGGCACACTGTCCATACACCGGCACAATCTACCAGTGTTGCTTTGCGCGGGCTGGACTGCTTCTTCCAGTAGCGCACCGGTTGTCTATCAGGCATCTCGATCGCCTAACTTCGGCGTGTGGATGTCCGACCAAGTCGGCCGCCAGTTCTGTCGTTTACTTGTGCTCACACAGTTAGATCGGCGCTGACCAGCGTTATGAATATCTCTTTCTTTGCCGACGACGCCGCTGGTAACCGTTCTCTCCTTCCTTCTCCAAGTGCTCCCACTTCTCCACACGAACCCCTGCCTGTCGACTGCCAGCTTGTCGCTTCTGATCTCACTGCCTGTCTGCTACTCCCTCTGGGTACTGATCCTCGCCTGTCGACGCGCTCTTGGGTTCCTAGCTGACCTCGATAGCCTGTCGCTGACTCGCCTTGCGTTCTGAGTCGTCAAATAGATCAATAGAACTCTCTCTTCTGGTTCTGATCCCGCCTGTCTGACCTCTCCGGTGCCATCCTGAGATGTCCGTGTCTTAGATGATTCTGCAGGCGGACTGATCCCGGTGAACTGTCTGATCACTCAGACGCGGTTCTTGTGATCGCTGCTTGTCTGACTATGCGGGCTAAATCCATCTTCTTCCACCGTCGTCTTACTCCTGCGTGCCCGGCGCTGGCGTTCTCACTGATGGCTATCCATGACACCTTCCAAGTTCTTCCAGGGCCCTCCCACCAGCTGACCTACTGAATGTCGCCCATGACATTGCAATACATGCACATGGAAACAACTGGCATAACCGACAAAAGAAATAACAATGAAACACAATAACACACAAAACTGTCTGTGTGTGTGGTGTGTATCTATTCTCTGCTCGTTCGTGTAATTCTTCTTATTCAATCAGCCTACGCCTAAACTTCCTAACTAATATAAGTATAGATAGGCTATATATGATGAAAATTGAGAAACGGCAATCTCATACAATGTTTTTCAAGCCACTGACTGTTTATATGTAGGGTACAGCTGGCTTGCCGTGTGAATACGCATAACTTTTCATTGATATTCATTTAAATATAGTACTATTTTAAAACTAAAGAGGCTGGTGTTCTGTTTTATATAATTTGTTTATATTGTAGTGCCGGTGCTATGTTTGTTGTGTTGTTGTACGACTGCTATTGGTTGATGTGTTCTCATCATGCTTTGCGATGCAGAAGTTAGGGGAGGAGTTAAAAGACGGTTGAGCTTTGTTGTGGTTACGGGGTGACGGTTGAGCTTTGTGGGGTTACGGAGACTGGGGGGATTCAATAAAGTGACTTAAAGAATATAGCACGCCTCTGATTTTGATATTTGCTACAATATTGTTCAGTAGGCCTATATATGCCTACATGAGGCTGTAGCACAGTTAACAGACGAGCTGAGGTGGTAACGTCATCGAGTCCTATGCTGTTCCAATAGGCTAGGTGCAGGAGCCTCTAACGGTTTCTACTTCCGTATTCCGGTGTGGGTTTGTACACTTCCGGTCTCGCTGCGCTAGGTGCTTGAGAGAAAGCAGCTACACTATGGCTTTATTTTATTCAAGATGCCTTGCAGGATTTGCCTTCCATCTCGAAAAGTGACGTTCATCGACTGGGTCCAGACGGGCAGCTGAGCTCTGACCCAGAAGCAAGAGGGAGAAGGGATTTAAGATGTATCTGTTCAGTTACGTAGAATCAATATGAAGGTAAGTTGAAACACCAACCCACTACGGTAGCCATGCTAACATCGACTAGCTAGCTGTAGTTATTTACCATTTCAGCAGGGTCCTCGTTCATACTGTACAGTGTTTGAAATGGTTATGATTATCTGTTAGTAACATATAAATTATGTCTAATAACATGATTATTTTCGAATTCCTTACAGTTTTCAAAGAGATCCAGCAGGGAAGAGTCAGTGTGAGGGGACATCTGTCATAGGTCCTACAGGAGGAGTGAAAAGCACACAACCTCAGAGTAGGAGAAACAAAACATGTATAACCTAATGGTTCAAGTTTGGGATTGCTAATGTGGCTCGAGCTGGTGATGTGATGCAGAATAGAAAAATTAGATAACTCTGGAGTACCAATAGAGAAACAGGGGTTTTCACAACTTACTGTTACACTTTTTAACTTGTCTTGTAATGGTCCTGGACAGTGTATTTTTTCTGTATGGGGACCTTGCAAGCACAAACAATTTGGCCTTCCTGTTTAAGCCTATCCATGGTCAGGTGCATGAAGTTCAGTGTGAGTTAAGAGCTGATAGTGTACCCTGAATCTAGCTTGTTCTTGTTCAATGTTTGTTCTTACATTGTTACACTTCATATGATACCTGAAAGCCAATTAAGAGATAAGTGACAACCTGGCTTATTTGTGTGGATGTCAAGTCGCAAGTATTTGAAAACTGAGCAGAACTAGATGGTTAACCTCTCTCTCAGTTCAGTTACTTTAAATAAACCAGAATGGTTGCAACTTTTTCCATCCCCACTATTGCTTGAACCGTAAGCCTGCTGTGACCTTTCTCATATTTGCTGTTCTTTTATAGTAGTGACATTAATGACTTCAATGTGACAATGTAAAATAATTGTGTTTTTCTTTTATATGAGATAACTTTTGAAACACAGCTCGCCTGTTACACAATTGCTGCTGGCTGGAAATGCACGCGTGTTGCTGAAAAGTCCTGTGCAATCACAATGTTTGGACTTCTTTTTCAAAACGGCACATTACTCAACCCTGAGACTAGGCAGTTCCCCCCACCCTTAGCTGCACAGAAACAGAGCAGCGATGGCATAAGCCACGGACTACGGTAAGCATTTAATATCAAAGTGATAATATTATTTATTATTAATACTATTGTTATTGTCTTTTATAGGGTGTGAAACCAGGCAGTGAGTGACATGGTCGTCATTTCTACAAAACTAAAACCTAGGCAGTACACAGTTGCTGATGGTGTAGTAGTAGTATTATCCTGGGTAACGTCTTGTTTCCCCCACAATCGTTTGTCAATATTTCAATGTTATAGCTTGCTTGGATTAAATTTTTGCCTTTCTCGATGTATATCTTTGTAGCTTGGAGATTTTTTATCCTCCATATAATCGACCAAATCTTTCTCATCCATTATTGTTCTAATCTTTATGTGCTCGTGGGTGATACGAGATGTCAATCATTGTGTTTGCTTATTTCTCACCTGTAGTATTTCCTTATTAAATTATACATTTTCTTATGTCATTTCCAGTGTGTTTTAATTTATGTTTTAAGTCAGTAAAACCCAAAATGTAGCGTAAAGACCACAATGACAATTTTTTAAGGGTCAAGACACATCTTTAATTTACTGTTGACTTGCCCACGCCTTTGCTAGCGGCCCATTCTGGTAATTGACCAGGAAGCAGGCTATCAGAGGTATTTCCTTATCATAGAGATTGTTTTCTTTCATCCTCCTTATGCACCTCTCCACATGCACTCTTAGACGTGCAATTGACATGCGTCTGCCTTGACATCCTCTCTACTTCATTTGCTGTTTTGTGAAAGGAGAAAGGCAGGTCGGTACACCTTACACCCAGCAAGGTTGTCAACCAAGAAGCCTTTGTCCACCATGATTGATGCCATGTCTGGCTGGCAGCAGCTTTGCAATTCCAGAACGCTTGAAGATTTTCTGATCACTCATGGATCCCGCATATAGCCCTGACACAAACGTAAAGGCACCATGGGGAGCCATGCCAATCATTGCCTTGAACGTTGTATGTGACTTGTAGCTTGAAAACACTTGACTCTGCAGGAGAAGAGAAGAGGGCGTTTGGCAGGAGATCTCCGTGCAATCAAGCACCACCTGTGTCAGCAAATACAGAAAAATCAGGTGGTAGGTGGGCTCTGACAACTTTAGGTGGGATCCACAGACGCTGACTTCCCAGCAGAAAGTACAGGAAGTGTGTCCAAGTGGACACAATCCGACTGGCAGTGCTGCGGTGGATACTGAACCTCTATGCAAGGTCTCTGAGAAGTAAACCCGCTGATAGATGCATCAGGAAGAGCAGCAGCTTGTCAATAGGTGAAAGTTTCTGTTGAAAAAAGTAAAAAAAGGTTTTGTTACCCTGCAGACTAACATTTTAATTACTTATTGTTATTATTAGTATCAGAAGACATGATTCCAAAGGGATCTGTGTAGCATTATACTTTAATTAGTTAAACCCCAATCATTGGTAATTATGAAACACACACAGAAGGTGCCATTAGTTTAGGTGCCATAAACTTTCATTATTAATGAGTGCAAATGATGCATGATTATTAACCTTCATTCAGAAGAACCCCTTTGCACGTATTATTTAACTCAAAATGTAAAAGGTTGATTGTTATAGAATTACAAATTTTAAGTGTTACATAGGCTAACAACTTTTTCTAGCCTAATATACCGTTGTTGGGTGAGAAACTGTGTTTGCTGCTGCTGGCAGATGCCGTCGTTTTGGCGCTGGTAATCCTCACCATCTTGCTGTTCACGGCAGGCTCCACCAATCTTCAAAATGCCATGAAATGCGAGTGGGACGCAAACCTGGTGTAGAAACGAATGCCCGCGTCTGAGCCTACCAGACGCTCTATCCCAAAACGCTTTATAGCTGTAGCACCTCGACCTGGTGTTGCAACTCCATTATTTGAAGACGCAAGGCTTCGTTCTCCTCAGTCAACACACTTGCTCTCACCCCTGTTTCTGGAATCACACAGTATTCGTGATCAGTGTGCCACTGTCACAACTTCCATCTCGGAGTCAAAATCCTGAAATCCGGGATATCATTGTCTGGGCCGCAGACCGCCGATCCCAAACACTGGGTCTGGGTACAGGTTGTTTGTTATCCATTCATTCAAAGAGAACAGGAAACGTTCCCTTTGTAACCTTCTCTCAATCCACTAGCAGTCACAATAATATCTGTTGCATTAAAATTGCCTACTACAGACCCCGGGTGTTTTTTTGTAGGGTTGAAGTCATCTCTCCGGATCGTTCCCAGCCCTCAGCGCGGAGTCAACAGGGAATGAATGGAAGCTAATTTCCTTATTGAATTTAGACGAGTATGGACACTGTGGCACACAACAACGTAGCGGCTGAATTTTCTCACCTTTTGATAGGCAAGTCGCCGTTCTTTCACTCGAAACATACTCATACTACTCTTCAAAACAAACTTGCCGGGGTATTGCCGCTCTAGCTGTCAAACGCTGGACCGGAAGTGTACCAACCCACACCGGAATACGGAAGTAGAAACCGTTGGAGACTCCTGCACCTAGCCTATTGCAGGGGGAACTGCCCATTGGTCCGACCACCCATTGGTCCGACCTCCCATTAGTCCGACAAAATGCCCATTGGTCCGAACCTCCCCATTGGTTCGACCTCCCGTTACTCCGACAAAAATACCCACTGGTCCGACCTCCGCCATTGGTTCGACCTCACCGTTACTACTTCGTACACAAAATCAACCACAAGTCGGACCAAATAGGAGGTCGAACCAATGGGGTGGTCCGTTAGTTCGACCTGTCATCCCTACTTTCTGGACAAGCGCTTTCATTTGCGAGCATTGCGTCTCTCTCTCTCTCTCTCTCCTCTCTCTCTCTCTCTCTCTCTTCTCTCTCTCTCTCTCTCTTCTCTCTCTCTCTCCTCTCTCTCTTTCTCTCATCTCTCTCTCTCTCTCTCTCTCTGAGAGTTTGTTTTATAACTCCTGCTGTCCCAATGCTTTGGCAACATTGTATTATCAGAGTCGATGCAGAAGTATGAGAAGAGAAGAGAGAGAGAGAGAGAGAGAGAGAGAGAGAGGAGAGAAGAGAGAGAGAGAGAGAGAGAGGAGAGAGAGAGAGAGAGAGAGAGAGAGAGGCTCTCGAAACGCACATCACACGCACACACGCACGCACGCGCCGGACGGAGCGGAGCCAGTTTTCCTCTCGGTGCCGTTAACCGATTGTGCCAGATGCGCCAGAGCGCGCACCTCTGTGCCAGGCTTCGCGCTTCTGTGGGGAGATTTGTGTTATTCATCTTAACAGAGATGCTGAACAGAGAGGGATTAATGCACACATTCACACAGGCTACACACACACGGAGCTACCCACACAGACACACACAGCTGAGGGGCCGGAGAAATGCGCATCTGGTGGCGTGCTCAACCTGGTCAGTGCGTGCTCGTGCTTTTTACTCTCCGTTTTATTTCAAAACACAGACTTGTACAGTGAAAGGACATTTTTAAAATTTCAAGGTTGGCAGCTCTTCAAATATCCGACCTGTGTTTAGATTACAGATGCATTAGTCCAGTTCGAACTAATGAGGACGTCCCATTAGTTCGAACTCTCATTACTCCGATTGTCGGAACAATGGGAGTTCGAACTAATGGGAGTTCGAACTAATGGGAGGTCGGACCAATGGGAGGTTCGAACTAATGGGAGGTCGGACCAATGGGAGGTCGGACCAGTGCCATGGACCCATTGCAGGTGCGTACTCCCGTCCTCGGAAGTGTGTACTTGAAGTCCGGACTTGCCAAGTGTGAACTTCCAAGTCCACGAGTCCCTAGTTTGCATACTTGGTATTGAGAAACGGCCGAATGTAAGCTCGCTAACTTTTTGCTGTCTATCAAACAGAGACAGCTTTTCATTGGCGCAAGAATATTTGCCCTCGGGTCGCACCAGTGTTCGCCCCAGGCCAATGGTATCGCTTTTCTTTTTTGTTATCACCACATGATTGGACAATTCAGCGAATCAATCAAATAGGCTACCTCCCTCAGAAGCATTCGCGCACCACAACTACATGCAGAGAAGAGATAGATTGCTAACTAGCAGAGAGTTGTAAGCACTTTCCACGCTTTTCAGTGGAGGAATTGGACTCCCCAAGCAATGTTATACTTAAAAGGAGCAAGTAAGTTACATATTCATTTAGTCTTTCGGCCTGTAGCATATAAACAAAATGAAGCAACTGTCCCATATTTCTAACTGCATTTGAAGTAGACATTGAGACTCACAAAAAATGGATGCTATGATTTGTCTCAATATCAGAATAACAACAATGGGTCAAATAGTAATGGCTGGTGGAATGACCATGAAGTAGGTCTGTATATGCAGTGTACGCTTGTCCAGGCCCTGCAACTCAGGATGTAGGCTATGAAGGTAAATAGGTAGTGGCCATCCCCAAAATGCACCAGAATACAGGAAATCAAATCTATTAAATTAAAAAAATAATTATGGGGGGGGGAACCTCAGACCCCTGTCTATTACTGTGCCCCACCAACATTTTTGATCACCCGCCTCCACTGCTTTTAGTATGTTATTCAGCACACCAAATACTACCAGAATCCATTGAAAAACCTTTTGTATAAATTTTTTTGGGGATAAGCCCTTTTTTTTTTTATACAGCAGATTGTTTCACCTATAGTTACAAGCGTTGGCAAACAGCATTGTTATGAGCAGGCCCGGCCATGGGCATACGCAGTATAGGCGAATACTAAGGGCGCATCCATCCGCAGGGGGCGCCAACAATTTTTTTTTGCATACCCCCCCTAACCCCCCCCCCATAGACTCTACCTGAATCGGGAGGTTGGGAGGGTCGAGTTATCTTAAAGGCCCAATATGCAGGTTTCCAAAAATATGCAGGTTTCCCTTGGAGCTCCCCCTAAAGGTTTTTACTAGTATTTAACGTTTACTCCAGTGTCGTAAAAACACATTTACGATAGGTGCATGTTTGAAGTCGCGCTGCATTCACTTGTATACCGGTGAGTGGAGTCAGTGAAGACGTGATCAGAAAACAGCAAATATGTCAACCGAGGTAAGAATATTCAAAGATTTTACAGAAATATGACTGCATAGTTTTATTCCGGGGATCTATATGTCATTGCGTAATCATTGCCAGAAAGCAGGTCGAACTACTTCCGCCCGAGCGGCGGGCATCGCCAAGAAAGCTACATAGCGTAGTAATTTGATTACAGACCCCCGATGGCAGTGTAGGAGGCGGAAATCGCCCTATTAAAAGTCATTGTAGAGGCACAATTTTTTTCAAGCTGTTATTTTAAGGTACAATTGTTACATATTATGCCTTTAATTACCCACTTGATACATCATTCTGACCGGAGAAGAGGAAGCTATCTATTTGAACATCACAATGTCAAAGAAACCTAAACACTCTGGCGCCCAGGGGAGGAAAAGAAAGAAGAGGAGGAAAAACGGGAAAAGACAGAAATACAGTAACTCTAATTTGTTTATCATTAATCTAGGCCTGGCTGGCTATATAGCCAGCTGCTCACTTTTTGGGCTCCTGTTCACCTTTTTATCTTCATTTCTCTGGAGCTAACTGTTCCCTATACATAACTCTGCTTAATACATGGCTATTGATTTAATTTATTCACTTATCGAAGTAATATGTGGCTTTAAATGTGGTTTTATTATTTAGCAAATACAAATAGTCCGCCAACAGTTGTCAGGGCGTAGCGCGTTGCCAAGCAACGTGTAGACAACTTAACCGGAGTTAACTAGTCATGCAGTGTTTGTTTTTAAAAAAAGAAAAGGAACGGCAGCTCTCAACCTAGCTGGTCCGCTGCTCAATCCAAACCCCTACGCGTCAATGAAAATCAAAACATGTCAGCTATGTACATAGGTCCATAACAGTTTGTAACCCACAGTAAAATGGGGATATCCTTAAATTATCCAATGCATTGTAGTAACCATTGTTGGAGCAGTGTTTATCTTCAAGCTGATTTTGATGATAGTTTGTGGTTTGCATATCTTACATTTCCCATATCTTTCATATAGTAATATAGATTTTTTACACTTCACTTAAGTGCTTGAGAACCAAACTAGATAAACCATACTACATTTAATTGTATTTACAATAATTACAATCTGAACTCATATCTATTATTTTGCTTATGGATGCCTTTAGTAAACGTCATGCATTTCCTTGCAGTATTTTGTGCATACCTTATTGTATGAGTGATTCACTGTCACTTGTTTTGCAAAACTTTTTTATTATTATTAAACGTTCTAACCTCTGCAGTATTTTGTGCATACCTTATTAATATTGTACACTGCTCAAAAAAATAAAGGGAACACTTAAACAACACAATGTAACTCCAAGTCAATCACACTTCTTTGAAATCAAACTGTCCACTTAGGAAGCAACACTGATTGACAATCAATTTCACATGCTGTTGTGCAACTGGAATAGACAACAGGTGGAAATGATAGGCAATTAGCAAGAAACCCCTAATAAAGGAGTGGTTCTGCAGGTGATGACCACAGACCACTTCTCAGTTCCTATGCTTTCTGGCTGATGTTTTGGTCACTTTTGAATGCTGGCGGTGCTTTCACTCTAGTGGTAGCATGAGATGAAGCCTACAACCCACACAAGTGGCTCAGATAGTGCAGCTCATCCAGGATGGCACATCAATACGAGCTGTGGCAAGAAGGTTTGCTGTGTCTGTCAGCGTAGTGTCCAGAGCATGGAGGTGCTACCAGGAGACAGGCCAGTACATCAGGAGACGTGGAGGAGGCCGTAGGAGTGCAACAACCCAGCAGCAGGACCGCTACCTCCACCTTTGTGCAAGGAGCAACAGGAGGAGCACTGCCAGAGCCCTGCAAAATGACCTCCAGCAAGCCACAAATGTGAATGTGTCTGCTGAAATTCAGAAACAGACTTCGTAAGGGTGGTATGAGGGCCCGACGTCCACAGGTGGGGGTTGTGCTTACAGCCCAACACCGTGCAGGACGTTTGGCATTTGCCAGAGAACACCAAGATTGGCAAATTCGCCACTGGCGCCCTGTGCTCTTCACAGATGAAAGCAGGTTTACACTGAGCACAATGTGACAGATGTGACAGAGTGTGGAGCCGCCGTGGAGAACGTTCTGCTGTCTGCAACATCCTCCAGCATGACCAGTTTGGCGGTGGGTCAGTAATGGTGTGGGGTGGCATTTCTTTGGGGGGCCATACAGCCCTCCATGTGCTCGCCAGAGGTACCCTGACTGCCATTAGGTACCGAGATGAGATCCTCAGACCCCTTGTGAGACCATATGCTGGTGCGGTTGGCCCTGGGTTCCTCCTAATGCAAGACAATGCTAGACCTCATGTGGCTGGAGTGTGTCAGCAGTTCCTGCAAGAGGAAGGCATTGATGCTATGGACTGGCCCGCCCGTTCCCCAGACCTGAATCCAATTGAGCACATCTGGGACATCATGTCTCGCTCCATCCACCAACGCCACAGACTGTCCAGGAGTTGGCGGATGCTTTAGTCCAGGTCTGGGAGGAGATCCCTCAGGAGACCATCCGCCACCTCATCAAGAGCATGCCCAGGCGTTGTAAAGAGGTCATACGGGCACTTGGAGGCAACACACACTACTGAGCCTCATTTTGACTTGTTTTAAGGCAACACATTCTCAGTCCGAGAGCTTCGATTTTTGACGAACGGTCAGTGACTTCGGCTTCGATTTCTGACGCGAAAGGGTACCCTTGGGCTTCTTTTTTCGACGCATGGGGTTTTCCACTCGTTTCAATGTAATCCCTCCACGGCAATATATGACGCTATGAGCATTCATCCCATTGGCTAACGGGGGACCCGATGGCTGCGCATAGAGACGCTATGAGCCGGCTTCGGTTTCTGACGCGAAAGGGTACCCTGCGCTTCTTTTTTCGACGCATGGGGTTTTCCACTCGTTTCAATGCAATCCCTCCACGGCAATATATGAAGCTATGAGCATTCATCTCATTGGCTAACGGGGACCCGATGGCTGCACATAGAGACGCTATGAGCATTCACGCGACGATCTAGTTGTGGGCCAGGAAGTGGATTTTCAATGGTCAGATACAGATCTTGTTATAACGATAATTGGAATAAAAGTTTATTGGTCTACTTATAGATAGAATATTACAACGAAATAATTGTATATATATAATATATATTTTAATATTTAATTAATTAAATACAAAAACGGCTTTAAACATGTGACATGCCTTTGGCCTTTTCTTTTCAATGGGCCTGCGTCAACGTCACGTCGCTCTCGGCAAACCACGTTGGTTAAAGGCGGCAATGGAGCTGCCGTAAATTGTGTTGTTTTTGTCGTAAACGTTAGCGTTCCTAACCGCGCTAGCTTGGTTAGGAAATATAGATATTCCATGAAAATATCTGCCCGTAACGGGGCAAACAAGGTGTCCTTTGACATCTACGTTTTGAGCAATTGCAACGGTGCCATACACATGACCATATTTGACCTATGTTTCAGGGTAGTTAATTAGCTGTTCGATTTTGGAGGCCTTTATCAATAATGACCAGCTATAGATTTGCTTCCCGATCGAGTTTTCTGACAAATGACATGTTATTTAGCATCTACATTAGCAGCTGAGTCCAATGAGATCAAGCTCGACCTTGTGCGACACCGAGATCATGTCCTAGACCATAGGTGTACCATGTAAAATACAGGGGCCGTGTAGTGTAGGGGGCCGTGTAGGGCCGTGGAGTGTCATGCTTGGTGTCATTGGACTCAGCTCAATGTGTAGATGCTAAATAACATGTCATTTGTCACAAACTTTTATCGGGAAGCAAATCAATAGCTGGTCATTATTGATTAAGGCCTCCAATTTCGACAGCTAATTACTACAACATGTTTGAATGTGTTCATGTGTGGCACCATTGCAATCGCCTGGAAGCGTAGATGTTGAAGGACATCTTGTTTGCCCTCTTACGCCACCAGCCCTACAAGAAATTACTCAGCAAGTGCTCCAATTCGTTGCTGCACCTCACCCAGCGGCTCGCTTGCAAGATTTTGGCCTGAAGTTCTACTCAGACCTACACCCTAGCCGTCCAACATGCATATCTGAGAATCAGGCCTCTCTTTAATAATGACAAAAAGTTATGAGAGAAATGCACATTAATCTTTTTGTTATCTCATAAGCGGCGTGGTGCCGGTTCCTTTTGACCTTTTGACCCCAGACTTCAAAAACTTGGCCACAGGCCAGCTGAGTAGTTAATAATATACCCCATTCTGAGCTGTTTTCAAAACAAGTTGCGTCCGGTGGCCTGCAGGGGGCGCGAGCGGTGGGTGTACATAGTGTGCATCTATGGGATCCATGTAAGTTCGAAGGAATGTGGCCGTACATGTGCGCGGGCACGTGCCATGGTGTGTGCGGCAGTGGACGCGTTGGAGCGCATGCGTGGCGGAAGTGGTGGGACTGCATGTAAGTTCGAAGGAATGTGCGCGGGCACGTGCTATAGTGTGGGTGTGTGCAAGTGTCGTGCATGTGCGCGGGCATGTGTGGTTCCAAAGTGTGTGTGCTTATATGCGCTTGAGTGTGGTGTGTGAGGGGCTGCAGTGGTAGTGTGTGCCATGTGTGTGTGTGTGTGTGTGTGATAGTATGTAATGGTGTTTGGTGGCGTGTGTGTGTGTGTGTGAGTGTGGGTGTGGGGTGATAGCGCTCCGAGAATAAATAAAGATTCATCCCGTATATTTTAATATTTTTTCCTATGATTCCTTACGTCAAACTCATGACGACTGTGTTATATAGATGTGAAAAAACAACATAATTATCCGTATAGCGCCGTATCCGTTCTATATGATATGAGCGTCCACGAATGGACAGCAGAAAGGGGTGTCCGAGTGATGCAGGTTGGATAGTGCGATTAGATGACTATTATGATACTATGTTACTATTCTATTTAGTTAATTTTTAAGTCTTTGTTCATTTTCAACGGTAGAAGGCAAATTACCCTCCTAATGGGAATTTGGGAGTCCCAGACGGCGATACAGAGAGCCAGGTGTATTCAGGATAGGATCCGATCACTCAGGGGGGGTGGAGGTAGGGGGTAATGATCAGCATTCTGGCGCAAGTCTTTTGTGGAAGCAGCAGTGACCCAGCCGACGACAACTTGAAGACTTGATGTAAGTAGTTCTTTGACCGTTATTATATTGTGGATAGGCCTATATCATTCTATGACAAAGTGCATCTGTGATCTATATCTGACTGATGAATACTATCTCAACAGTGATAGGCTACTCGGAGATTTTGAGGGGGCCGTAAACATCCAACGGAGCCATGAACACGTAGGCCTATGTTATTATTTCACAGCGTTTACTCTATCACTCGTTTTATTAGTCGGCATTATAGTTTAAGAGTGCTATCCCACTTATTATCATTAGTAAGTAGTTTATGTGTGTAGAAAAATAGGGTTAAAACGATTTTCTGTTATGTGGTAGTAGGTCTGTCTGATACGGGGTCTTGGAATAAGCATTGAATGGGGCTAGACAACGGTCTTGTTGGCGGTCTGAACAACGTGGGGCTGGGACCAGCAGTTGTAAGTGTATGTAAATCATGTAGTAATATAGATATATGTATCGATTCTTTGTGTCTCAACACTATCACTACATGGAAAAACCGGATGGGTTTCTTTGGGGCTACAACTATGGCTGTGAAACATTGATACAAGAGCGCAATGCCACCCCGCTGTACCATAACTTTCCATTCTTCCGAAATGTATGTTTTACAGGTTGTTGTTAGTTGCACAATGATCATGACGCGTGTCGTATTCAGGGGAATGTAAGGAATAGAGTACAAGATTAATCGTCCTTTGAATATTTCTAATATGCTATAAGGGTTATATTGAGGGTGAGTGTGTTGTGTGGTGTGTGTGTGTGTGTGTGTGTGTGTGTGTGTGTGTGTGTGTGTGTGTGGTGTGTGTGTGTGTGTGTGTGTGGTGTGAAATTGATTCACATGTACTCAAATAAGGAATAAACACGTTCACAAAAATATTTGTATTTTGTCGACAGTATAGTGTAAGTTTGTAGTTGTTTGTGTATTTATCAAGGAATCAACTACGTTCCGCAGGGCTACAGCCCTACAGAGGGCTACAGCCTCATGGGATAATGGAGGTGAAAAAGGTACCGCATGACACGAGATAAAGACTATGCTTAACTAGAACCTAATAATCATTAGCCTGCACCCATTTATTTTTTAACTGTAAGCTAACTATATTCATACAATGCCATTGTTTTGCACAAAGTATCTAATTTCACAGATCTATTGTCTGGTGAATACTCTCTGCATTACTGCTGTTCAAGTTATTTTGAAAATGTTATTGCATTCAGACGTCATAATCCGTTTCTTCCATCACATTATGTTTCTTCCGTAGGTCAAAGAGCTGCCACAGTCATCGATTTTCTTACAAATATGGGAAGGAAGTTCTGTATGATGTTGTATGCAATAAGGCGGGGACTATATACGAAGCACTTCAGAGCTGCGATGGGTTTAAAGACAAGGCTTCCAAAAACCAAGGCAAAAGATCTTGTTATTTTTAACATCTCATAGAAGAGAGCTATTAGTATGCATTTTTCCATGCCACAAAATGACTGAGATTCGCATTGAAACCCTGGCAGTTTCGTACATCAGTGCAAGAAGGATCCAGACAACAACCACAAGCAGTAAGAACAAAAAGGAAAATCGTGGCCAGATGGTAATATTTGACGTGAAAACAACTGGCGATACTAACATTCTTACAAAGGTCATGAACAATTTGGGGCTAAAAAAGTTAGCAGATGAGGTTACGTGTCATGTGTAATGGCTACAAAGGTCAAACAGTGAGAGAAGCGCTGGAGCAAGAATGGGCGTTTTTAATTACGCGGTATTACAAATCAATTATTTTCTTGCAGGACATAAAGAATGGTAAACGTACGGAAATGTGCACCCTTGCAGATTTTCTTGATGGTAGATGTTTCAAGATAACAAGAGGTTACCGCCTTGAAAAAACGCTGTGTGATAGTGATAGTTACACGTCTGAGTGTGTGGTTTACAACAAAACGTAGTGTCTTTCATGATAACACCACCACCTTACTTATGGATATTAGCTATATTAGATATATGGATTATTATCACTTATATTACTATCACCCGTAGTGATAAAGAAGTGGTACGAGTTTTGTACAGACTAATGCTTTGGTGCATTGTTTTTATTGGTTTATTGTATTATTTTATGCATTGTATGCTGGTGTCAGTCTCTTTTGTAATTATTATTTGTTTATATATACTGTCACCGCCCGGCTCTTGACGGTGGCAAAAGATGGGGAGACCAGACACTAAAGAGTGAAATTAGCTTACATTTATTCCAAAACCAAGAATATAAACAACCAAACATATATATAATTAAATGTCAGTAATCAGTAGTGTAAGCATGTGTGTGAATGTGTGTTCAAACAAATAGAACAAAAGCAATGGCTGCATCAACAAGAGCCAGCCCAGATCTGCAGAAGGGTGAGCCTTAAATAGCACCACACCAGCCCAGGGTGTCTCATCAGGAAGATGACCCTCCCACGACCTGGAACCTGCCAAAGGAGAAGCAAAGCAGCAAAGAACACAGGAGGCCCCTAGTGGAGTGTGTGGGGTCGTCACACCCTCCCCCTTAAAAACGGGATTCCCACCAGGAATTGCCGACCAACCACAACTACACAAAATGTTATTTAAGTTATAGCCCACGTGTTCAACCAAATATTTACAAAAAAAAAAATTCTACCAAGGACATACACAATACCCCCCTCAAAATAATCCAGTTCAACCATTTGCATAATACTGACCCGCTCGGAAGAAACATACCTGGCCACAAGCAGACCCCACTGTAACCCAGAAACTCCCCGCGCCTGGAGAAGCAGTTTAAGAGTACAGCAAAGAGCCATGAAACCAGGAAATTGTAACCTTTTAAGTGAATCAAGGTGTTCTCGACAAAAGCATCCGCCACAACATTTCGAGAGCCTTTTATGTGGACGGATGTTCCAAACAATATGGCTGCAGGAACAAAACCCATCTCATCAATCTACGGTTTGGGCAATGTAGAGACTGCAAAAAGGTGATAGGATTGTGATCTGTATAAACCACCAAGGGGATGCTACCAGAATCAAGGTAGACTTCAAAATGCTGTAACGCCCAAATGAGTGCTAGCGTTTCCTTCTCAATGACAGAATAGTTCCTCTGAAAGGAATTAAATTTCTTGGAGTAGAAAGTCACCGGTCGTTCAACTCCACCATCATCATTTTGGGACAAGACAGCACCTACCCCCACGTCGCTCGCATCTACATGTAGATATAAAAGGATTATCCATTTTGCGGAGCAGCTAGAATGGGAGGAGAGCACAGAAACATTTTTTATGTTCTCAAAAGCTTGCTGACAGGCCAACGACCAGATGTATGTATATCGTTTTTCCCTTTAACAAATCTGTTAAAGGGGCTGGCCACTGTTTGAGAAGCTTTCGCAGAAACTGCGGTGATGGTAATAGCCCACCAGACCAGAAAAACGTTGCCAGTTCCTTTTTATTGGCTGGCACAGGATACTTTTGCTATAGCAGAGACTTTTGCTTGCACTGGCCGGCACTTGCCCCTGACCCACTACTTTACCTAGGTAGGTGGTGACAGTAGCCTTAGCAAACTCACACTTTGCCAAATTTCTTACTGTAAGACGCGCTTCACTCAGACGTTCAAACAAACATCCTGATGCGAACCAAATGCTCCTCTCCCAGGTATTGCTATAAACCACAACGTCATCCAAGTAAACGGCACATCCTTCAAGCCCAGACACAACAATATTCATTAACCGCTGGAACGTTGCAGGTGCATTCCGCCAGTCCAAAGCTCATCACATTTGTAGGAAACACAAGCCAAAGGGTGTGTGATAAAAGCAGGATATCTCCTTTGCTCCGTTTTGACAGCGGTACTTTGCCAGGAACCCTTCAGAAATCGAATTTGCTGACATACTTTTGCTGAACCAACCTGATTCCACACAATCTTCCATGCGCGGGCAGTGGATATGGCATCAGGCTTGGTGACTGCGTCGTTTACCTTCCGATAGTCTGTACAAAACCCGAGGACTCTTATCAGACTTATCCACCAACAAGCAAGGGGGATGCCCAACTAGACGACGAGGGCTCTGCAATATCATTTCTCAAGCATGTACTTTATTTCTGATTCCATCACCTTACGTTTTCCCTCAGACACCCGATAAAAACGCTGGCGGGATAGGCTGTACATCACACTACAACGATGTCATGTTCAATCAAATGCGTTTGGCTCGGTGTATCACCAAACAGCGCCCATGATAGCCGGCAATTAGCGTAGACAACTCAGCACGCCTCTCAACTGACAGCTGACCAAGCAAAGTGTCTAGGTTACGCAGCGTCTCCAGAGTTTTTTAACCGGCCTCGACGCAGCAAACTCTCATCCGGTGGGGTCACACCATCATCCTCCTGCACAACCGAATGCTGTGGAGAAACTGGCTTTCCACTGTGGCTGCCCACCGGGAAACTGACCTAACCGACGAGGTCCTCTGCTCCTTGCCACTTGAATCAGAAACCGGGGTGGCGCACGCTCCAAAATAGGGTTTCAACAGACATTAACTTGGCAGGTTGTTGAGTCGAATTTCCTTCGTTTAGGTGTTGACAACAAGTAGTTCTGCTCTGAAACCTGCCGCAACCACTGTGAAAAGGACCAGTGAATTTTGCCTGAAATGGAGAAGTCACCATAGGCAACAAAGGCTAACACGCGATCACCAGGACTAAACTGATGATGTGTTGCTCAGCTTTTCCGGGTCATACAGACGCTTCATTATTTTACCTGCGCAGAGGCCAACTTTCTCTTAGCCAACTCTCCTGCTGCATACACGCGCCGATTGTCGAAAAACCATTAATGTAATCATCAATCAAATTTACAGGCCGGTTCATTGTTTTGCACACAAGGATCATGCAACTAAAGTCAACGGCCCACGCACACGCGTGTGCCCGAAAACCAAGTTCGTTGGGGCCTGAAACCCGTGGCTCTCTTGCTCCACCTCCCTAGCGGGCAACCATGGAAGCCCCTCTTCCCCAGTCCTGGTTTCATCTCAACGCAATACCCACGCAACAAGAGAGAGCTTCAAAGTCTGGTGAAATCTTTCCAGGGCCCCTTGACTCTGAGGATGATATATGCGGGAAGCCTGGGTTATGTTTAACCCCTTAACTGCTTTAGCACTTGAGCAAACATCCGAGAAGAAAAATTTGAGCCTCTGATCACTCTGAATTACTTTCCGGTATACCGAAAATGGAGATGAACTGCTGGTGAGCGCCTTTACCACCGAGACTTAGCAGTAAATGCTACGCAATGGATAGGCGAGCCGGGTACCTTGTTACTTCGAGACACCATGACGGTCAGTAAGTATTTACTACCTGATTTAGAACAAGGTAAAGGGCCCCACACAGTCTACAATTCAGATAGCTCAAAATGGTTGTGCAATAGCTGGAATAGGGTACAGTGGAGGCTGGCTTAATAACCTGATTATGGTTTCCCGAGTTAGCTGACATGTATAAACATGTTCTTAATGTAGCTGGACACATCACTCTTCACACGAGGGCCAGAAAAAGTAACGCAAAAATATATATACATATGTTTTACGCCGCACTGCCCACAATATGCCACACAGTGATCATGGGCGGCCTTCAAGAACCTCTGGATCACTTCACAAAATTGTTCCCCATTCTGGCATCCACTTTCCTACACCAACAATCCATCCTTCTGCACAAAATAACCATTATAGCAGCGCTCCTTCCATCTGCATCAGTGACAACCCTGTCATACAGTGATTTCAAGGAGGGAATCTGCTCTCTGTTCTGCCATGAGGGTCACTGCAGGAAACAGACAAAGATAGGATCAGGAAAGGACACCCAAAGGGGAATGTGTCTTCCTTGTCACCCTTTTCAATTCTGGTTTCAGAGGTCCCCGTTCAGCAATGGCGCATAATAGTGGCCCGTGATAATACTGCAACACGCGGGGGAACCCCTCAGGGAAAACCCACATCGCACCTTTCAATCCAGCCGTCCTATAAAACCACCAAAGGGTGAAGTAGTCACAATATGGCCGGTGGTGAACACTTAGGCCCACACACGACTGCCTGCCAGATCATTCCCTAGAATGATATTTCTACCATCATACAGCAGGCATATGCAGGGCGCACTCCCCATAGCGCAACTTCACCCTGGACCAACCACAGTTCAGTTTAACACAAAAATTTGTGCAATGGGAACAGGTGACGGCTGTCAAAACTCTCATGTAGCCTCTCCATGAGGACATAATTCTCCTGTATCAGATTGATGAGAAAAAGGCAACACCGAACTCACAATATATTGGAATTAAAAGCAGCAGTATATCCCTTAGGATTTTGTTACAGGGTAGCACAGACATACTGCGCTGCCTCCACCAAAGACACACACTCCCATCAGAACAGAAAAGCAGGAGAACGGAGTCCTTACAAATCTGTCATAATACTTCAGGCCCTCCACCTGCTGACAAGAAATTAGAGCCCGACATATGGCCACAGAGGTAGCGACACACATCGACATTCGACCCAACCTGTGTACTCCTTACCTTCCCACGTCCAGCCTGTGGTGGGACAGTCCGCCTTCTCCAATGCCCCTGGCACCTTGCAGAAAGTGGCACCCCCTCCCCTAAATCCAATGGCACTGCGACCCTGCACCGAACGCCCTGGTCTACTCACAGGCCCATGATAAACAGCGTTTCCCTCCGCTATTACTTTGCAGTACTGAGCAACCCGGGTATCGCTCCTGCTATCTCTTACCGGCTATATACTCACGTGTCAATCCTGTGTGTGAGAACATTACTCATCTGTTAGGGTGGCAGCTTCTGCCCGCAGTTTTCACGTTTATGCTCACTGATATAAACAGCAATATGGACTAGGAACAGAGTTTTTTAAATTTGTTCCAAACAATCACAGATCACATAGAGCAATCAAAAGTATCTACCTTCACAGCAAGAACACCAGCGACTGAAAAGGAGTACACTGTGCTCCCTCGCAAAACCTCACATGCGTCTGCCTTCTCGACTTTCTCCATGGGTCCGGAACCTCTGCCTTTATGCCTCAAGGTACAAAGCTGCATATCGCGCAATGAATCGTTTCTTTGTCGCATATTTCTCTACTCAACTATAGTTAGAGGCAGAGTAGCCTCCTTGTGGCCTTACCCGTCAAACACTGCAACAAGTAGGACGTGGCCGATGCGGAGCTCGGACCACCCCCTACTGCTCAGGCACATAACGCTTCGAAGGTGAAAAGCACGTACGGGTCCTGCTCACAGAACCGGGGAACCAACGGCAAGCTACCACGCATAAATACAGCCAGGCCTGGAGACTACTCATACACCTGTTCAGAGTCCACCAAAACTTATGTCCTACGTCGCGTCCAAACTCAAGTTCGGCTTCCGCTGCATAACGATTGTCGTCTCGTTCCGTTTTCGCTCATGCTCCGCCGTTCCGTTTCCAGACGGAAAGCAACTCCCTGTCCTCTGCTCAACGTCAAAACCGAAACTTTTTCACTCAAAGCGCATCCGAACATTGCCAGCCGGGCACCGAACCTGCATTTAGGTCTGCAGACCCCTGGGTTTCAAACAGGCTTAGCTTTCACATTGCCTAATGTCTTCCTTCATTCTTGTTATCCCAACATCCAACTCATAATATCTGCAATTTTCGACTTAACTGTTCAGTTGGCGCGCTCCAGACACTTCCTCTGATGGAGCTCGGCAAATACCTCCACATAGGCATTTCAGGCTCCGCAACCAACCGGTTACGTAGGTCTTTTCCTCTGAACTGCCT
>OLKM01004511.1:0-21894 GCA_900291075.1 Melanogrammus aeglefinus | reverse complement strand
AATTTACCCTACTAATGAGAGATAAACTACTATAAACCTAACGTAACAACTCATTTTAAACCTTGCAGAACGAGAAATAAATCGATCTATCTATGGGGCCCACTTGGCTAAGCTATCGCGATATTTGCGTTGCCGTAGCGCGGTATCTATGGTGACGACGTCACGTTTCTATACGTCATCTGTAGGTGCCCGAGTGATGCGCATGCGCATAGGAACCCGAGTCAATCTGGCAGCCCGAGTCGGCTGTGGCTGTTTCCCAATGTGAAGGCTGCAGCCTTGCTAGGACGCGTCCTTGCTAGTCGCGTCCTATGGAGAGTGCTAGCTCGAGTGCTTCCTTGTTCGGACTTTGGAACGACTTGCTAGTGTGGATGCGCTTCCGCTTCCGCTTTTTAATACTGCGTTTCCGCTTGTAAACACATGTGCACTTCTGAATACAACATGGAAGCAATGATATATATATATATATATATATAGTTGCACAGGAGATGCAACTCCGCCTCCGCCTTCACTAGAATGAGGCGGGGGGTGAAAGCCTTAAGCATTTAATATCTCTCGACCGGAAAGAACTATTAATGGTTCTTAGGGAGGAACGCAGGATTAGTCTGAGCCAGCGCAAAGGAGCTGTCCTCGTTAAGCAACAAGCAGCGTCGGGCTGACAGACAAGATGCGGTCAGCTCAAGGCCCGTCTGCAGAACACCAAAGACCAATAAGAGGCGCCATCTTAAAGGGACAGGGGATCAAAGGGGACCTTGAGACAGAGGCTCGAAAGGGTCCCGGACAACCGCGCAACACGGTGGCGGAGGTCCCAGCGGTGGTGTAAGCACGCGCGAAAACAGTCGCAAAAACCGTCTAGCCCCACGCAAGAACCTCTTTGACTAGTCGGTGGCTGAAGATCGGTAAACCACCATCCACAGCCCGCATGGCCAGCTGAAAACAGCTGCCGCATAGACCTTGAGGGAAAAGGCCAAACCCTTCTCATACAGTTTGCTTGCAGAAAAGCAAGGCACGCTTCCACCTCGCATGATGGAACAGCGTGGTCCTGTCACACCAATCAGAGAAAGCGCACCCACTTCTCCGCATAGAGGAGAAGTAGAGGCGCACGAGCACCCTGGATAGTGTTGATAACCGCTTTCAGGCAAACCTTGCCCTGCAGGATCACCTCTCAGGAGCCAGGACAGCAGCCGTCCCGATACACTCGGGCGGGTGGGTGCACCGTCCCATGGCGCCTGTGAAAGCGGCATCCGGCCTGAACGGTACCGGCCAGGCGCCGTCCGTGAGAGCGCCGCCAGCTCTGGAAACCACAGCAGTGAACGGTTCTCCGGAGCCACATAATCAAGGACGAATCTCTCCTGTCTGACCTGTTGCCAAAGAGAAGGATCAGCTGGAGGGAGCGAAAACGCATACAAGAGGAACCCGAGCCAAGGGTGATGCCGCCAACGCATCCACGAACCCCACGGGGAGATTCCGAGGGTTTGAGAGAAACCACAACCTGCAGTGGTCGCCCAGCAGGTGTTCTCCCTGCACGGCGAAAGCGTCCACCTGAAGCCGTCCGGACCATGCCAGATCAGTCTTGAACAATGTCGGGATGTAAACCGCCACCTCGTCGCTGGGACCGCCCGGAGGACATTGAGTCCGCCCGAAGTTCTGTGCGCCCACGATATGCAGGGCCCTTCAGAACTGAGGAGGATACTGATGAGCCAAACGCCAGGAGCTCGAGCCCACACCACGCCCGCCTCTCCTGTGGAGAGGCAGAGTCGGAGTCGCACTCTCCCGCCCCCCCGTCAAGTTTCATGTACCGCCCACAGCCACCCCGACACACGTCTGTCCTGATCAGAACCGCTAAAGTGCCGCGCCCAACGCACCCAGGTGAACCCACGCAAAAATGCCCACCAGCAGCACTTTCCTCCCACAACCCAGCGCACGAGTTCAGCACATTTATGTGGACTCCACTGCCTAAAGCCGGGGCGCCTCAAATGCCACTCGCCCTCCCCACCGAGTGACGAGCCAAAACGGCACCCGCTCCTGCCCCAAACCACCAGTCATACGACGCCGGCGTCACAGCTTCCGCACAGCACCAACAACCACGACCTGAAACGTGTGCGATCCTCACTCTGCCCTTCAGCACCCGGCCGAACACCACACTGGAGAAGGCGCGCGCCCGCGGGGAATTTTCGACATTCAACCACGACATATCCAGTCCCACATCTGGCGACACTGAACGGACCCCCCAACAACCCCCACAACAACCCCCCCCCAACCACCACCACCACAGCGCGCAGCCCCCACCACCCCCCCCAACCAGAACGAACCCCGGTAAGGAGGAGCATCTGACACTGTGTCGCACCGGGGTCCAACATTGGCGGACCAAACCCCACCGCTGCCAGTTGCGAATTCAACACGGCAAGAACCCAAGAAGGTACCACCAGGGAACAATCGCAGGTGGCTTGCCATCAGCCCCCACAGGCGCCATGATGGACAAGCCGAAGGGTCACGGTTTCTTGAGAACGCGGAAAGCGACACAAACAGAGAGTTGCCAACAGGATTGGTGTCTCGCGAGAGAGAGCGAAGCTTCGCCTGTCATTCGGCGGCCTGACGTCACAGCGCAAAGCCCCAGTTATAGACTCAAATCCACTGCTGGCCGCAGTGACAAGGCGCCGAGCAAGCTTCCTCAATCCCAGTAATAACCGATGGCAAACCCCAGCCGAAGCACGATTGGTCTAGAATCACGTATGGGTCCCCTCCTCGAGCTTCCTTCTGAGATCGCCTCGAATAAGTAGGGTCGTGCAGGATCAGAAAGACACCCTCGTTACACCATGACGCAAAAAGCAACTAAGAGACAGGGTCACCAACCGCCGGCCATCACACACCTTCGAAAGAACGTAATGCGCAATGGAGCAGGAGTAGGACCGAAATGGCCAGACACTGGTATACTCGTACGCCAACCCCCATAAAGGCCCAAAAAACGGAGAGAAAAACCATTCTGTGCGACCTGACCGAAACACAGGACGTGGAAGTAAGCAATCATTGAGTCCAGGGACGTTGAAACCAGTTAGCCCGCCCTAACAACATCGAATTAACGAATGATGCAGACATCTGAATTCTCGACAGGACAAAACGAGATCATGTTAGACACGAACAAAAATCCAGAATAGTCTCATCTCCCCTGCACTTTCTTAGACCACAGAAAGTAGCAAGGCCGATTCACACACCTAGAGTGTAATCGATGGGGGGGGGGGGACAACGCGACAGTGGAGAGCCCCATACTACCAAGCAGCACGGGCCACTCTGCTGCCAGAGACGGAGACTATAGACCACTGGCCCAAATAGCCACTGTACTCACCAACCCATAAAAGAAGGTGAAACATAAGGGGACGGCGACATTGAAACAAAAGGGATAATGTACACCATCTCAACCCGTATCGTTGTCCAACCACAGAATTGGATCTAAAACGCACCGCTACTACGCCAACATGCCCATAAGCAGTCGGAGACGAGGGAACGAGTGAAAGCGGAAGGAACGCTGTCCAGGATACCCGTATATACCCATTACCGGCCCCATATCGCCTCCACACATGTTGTGTGTGGACCAAGGGGCCATTCCCATGAAAAAGGGGGAGGCTCATTGCGAGGTGGAGCTAGAATCAGTCAACCGGAGCTCATGTCGACTGTACAACAGCGAGCTGCTCTAACCCGCGCTCGTGTCTGACACGGCACGAGCGGCGTAGTCGTGAGGCACTCAATGAACCTGCGTCGTTAAATTCCGCAGACCCGTCTTCTCACCTCAGACCATGAGAAGCGAGAGACAAGAGGCAGAATGCTGCGGAAACTAGGAGACTAAGTACAAGCATCCGTATCACACGAGGCACATATCGAGACATCCAGCTCCGCCCACAAAGCTCAAAGAGCCTCATTCCTTATGAAGCAGGCTAGACCAAACGGCTATGGTAGACACGACCGACCGGCCGCCCACCCTACACCACCGGGCTGAGGGAGGGAGGAGGGGAGAGCGCCTACAGGAATTATCGCTCCTTAGAGGAGTACTGTACTGCATTACGGGTCGACACAGTCACCAGCGCTCATGATACTGCTTGAAACAACGGCCCAAACCGGCCGCTTAGCCGTAAGCGACTCGTGACAGAGCGTTGTCGCAGAACCCGATCTACAATCACCTTCCAGACTGTAGAAGGAAGGATAGAGGGAGTAACGTGGGGGAACACTCTGAAACTAGTAACAAGCGTCCCGTCATCACACCGGGTTCGATGTAATGAGTACTACCAAGTCCGCCCACGAAAGCTCAAAAGGGACGCAGCTTCTTAAAGACCGGTGGACCAGGGTTATGATAGAACAACGCCGTCCAGGCCGCCATCTACAGCCCCCGGGCCTGAGGGGGGGAAAGGCAGCCTAGAGGAGTTCATTCGCTCATCTAGGAGTATGCTGACATGCCGAACTCGACCCGAACGTTCTTTTTATCCATCATTAAGCAAAGAAAAAGTACAGAAGAGCAGAGCCTGCAGAAACTTCATGCGCTCCACGCAGGTCTTGCTTTGCTCTCTGCGTGCGCCGGTGAATGGCAGGAGGCGGCCCCCTGGAGCGCTCGGGGCCAAGGACAACTGAACACCCTCTTCGCTCAGCCGGCCTGCTGACGGGAGGAGCCCTGTGAGAATAGCCCCGAACCCAACACAAAAAGGGTTAACGATCTTCTCACGAACGGACTCCTGGAACACCGGGGCCCAAAAGGCATCCGGAGCTAATGGGCCACTGGACGAGGCTGCCGCTCTCATTCCGGAAACCGGCAAGTAGAAGAGAAGCCCATAATACCCTCTGGAAATCATGGTGGCCCCACGCACTTGACCGGACCGCCGAAACACGCTATCAGCTCGGCATCAGCTGCGAAGACGGCGTGCTATAGAAGCGCCGCGAGACACGTTCAGCCATACTTGCCTCGGCCTCATCCGCGGCCGTTAAGCTATCCCTTTGCCAACCGACAAAGGAGGACCAGCGCCGAGTCGTTCGCAAACACAACATACGAAACCGATCGCACCGCCGAAGATCGTTTGACGAAGCCCCCCCCATCAATCTCCCCAAAAAACAAAAAAAAAAAAGGCGCCAAGACCAGACACGGAAACACCCTGTCCATTAGGCCGTAAATCTGCCCTCTGGACGGTCCAGGGACCCCAGCAGCGGCTATCTCAGTATGGACCCCAGACAGAGAAGCGCTTGCCAAGTGAAGGTCAGGCGAGGGATCCCTACAATCGCCTGAAGTATCAGCACACACCTTTCCACGTTCAGGTAAAGTCAATGAAGGCCTCACCGGAGGCCTTCAGAGATAGAGGGAGTACCCACCCGCAAGCGGTTGAAAGGTGCTTGAACCAGTGGAACACTGGCGGAGCACCGGGTGGTCCAGCCAAGGGAGTGAAGGACAGGAGTGCGAAAAACTCGCCCTGCATGTCAATCCGGACCATAGAGGGCGAGTCCGGGGCCGGCATGGCGAATGCCCTTGAATGGCCGCTGCTCACCCATACACCACTCTCACCGAAGAGATCGGCCATCCGCGCAGGTCATCCTCCCTCGGGAGCACCAGAGATGCTTCAGGTGGAAGGCCCCGGAAGCGGCGACCCAATTCGGACGCAGACAGGACCCAGGAAAAGGCCGTCGTCCAAGGAGGCGACGTCGTCACAACTCGAGCCGCTCGTCGTTCGTCCTGGGCGTTCCGGAACCTCGGCCCCCGAAGATGTCGAGTGGCCTCAGCGAGGTTCCACCGACGGGGAGAGTCTTTTTTGTTTTATTTTTTTCTTCTTGTTGTGTGGTCAGTGCAAAATGCTGAAGAGAAAAAGGAGAATGACACGAGGGCGGCGGCTTTGCGGCCCCATCTTTTATACACGAGCCGTGGGGAATGTGTGGCGGTGCCCACGTTTTATTGGTGCATAGTTGAAATTCTCTTCAGTGCGCGCGAGCAACGCACCACGAGGACAAGCCCATAAGGCGAAGCCTAGACGGCGTAGCCTACATGAAATAGAACGGCCATTTATTCGCTGTTTTCTCGGTTTGCACTCACACTTTTCTCTACACAGCTCTCCCTACAGCTTCGTAGTAGATATTTTACAACACTGTCGTAATGACTCATCACCCACTTCTACACTAGTCATGTGCATTTGTTTTCAAAGAAGCCGGCGAATGCGTGGAGCCATGTCCGAGGTAGGTGTTCATAAATAGTAGACAAGTGGTTATACATTTTTAAATCGTGCATTTGTGTTGTGTTACAATAAACATAAACCCATCCTTTTTTATAGTTGACAGGGATATGTTATATCCTAGATTAGAATTGTTTTATCTTTGGTTGTTGAACAGAACGATCAGTGTAAGAGTGTTGGCCAACATAATACACAACGATAGCATGAATAATTTGCGCAGCAATCGCACATTTATGTATCTGCTCAAGTACGTCCCTTGTGTACGGAATTGCAGGGAGATGGATTCAGACATCGAGAGGGTATGCCGTTGCCAGTCCCTGCAGGAGACTTGTCATAGCCAGATGCTGTGTCTGGAAGATAAACATTATTTATAAACATTCTTTATAATCATTATAAATAAATATTGTTTATGGTTTTTAAAGGTTTCCATTTTTATATAACATGTTTGCACCACCTTTCTTTTATTTGTTAAATAATGCACACTTTTTGGTTAGAGCATTTTTTATTTTGGATAGGCCTATCGAAAAAAATGCAAGTGATTGTGTAAGCCATTCCCAAACTTCAGAACACCAAGGCCCACTTTGAAATGTGAAAAATCTCTGGGGCCCACCCAAACCTTTAATCACAACTGTAATCAACATAAAAGAATAATAATAATAATAATAATAATAATACAAGATAGAATCAGTCACCAAACATTTATTCACAACTGATCAACATACAATCATCATCATAATAAATAATAATACAAGCCTAGAATCAGTCACCAAACCTCTAATCACAACTGTGATCAGCATACAGGACCAGAATCAAACTGTGATCAGCATACAGGACTAAAATTAATCACCAAACCTTTTTTATATCACACAGGTGATCAAGCATACAGAGACCGGAATCAAACTGTGATCAGCATAGAGGACTAAAATTAATTACGAAACCTTTAATAACAACTGTGATCAGCATGCAGGACAATAATTAATTACCATCCTTTAATAACAACTGTGATCAGCATACAGGACTATAATTAATTACCAAGCCTTTAATAACAACTGTGATCAGCATACAGGACTATAATTAATTGCCAAACCTTTAATAACAACTGTGATCAGCATACATTACCAAACCTTTTATCACAAGTGATCAGCATACAGGACCAGAATCAAACTGTGATCAGCATACAGGACTCAATCACTAGTCAGGTACAACTCACCTAGTGGGAGGGGTGATGTTGCTGCATAGCAGCTGTCAGTTTGTGGATGTCTGGCTGAATGGAGGTTGTCCGGCTTCAGACGGGATATCGGACTGAACATCCAAGAACTTATTCCTGTATTTAGTCTTTATAGCCACAAGTTGCTGAAAATCCAGTTTCACACAGATATGTTGTCGCATAAGGGCATAAGAAACATCAAATGCCTTCTTAGAACAGAGCATAGTATTTTCTGAGTATGTATCCATAATTGTCCCAGGTGCTTCGCTGTGTAGACACATACAGTTTCCACAAGCAGTATCACAAGACAACTCCACAAGGCTGTCCTGCTCCTTGGAACTCAGACCTGCAACAGCGTCCTCATTATGGGTGACAAAGGGGTTCTGGATCCAGCTGTGCTCTGCGCTCAGCGCAGGGAAGTAGGCTCGGAGCTGCGTTCTCAGGATTTGCAGGTGCGCTCTGATGACACCTGCCACGGTGATCGGGATCTCCCTCTTCTCTGTGTTGAGAAATTCACACAGGTTGTCAAAGGACTCGTAGTTGTTCTGAGCCACTCTATTGTCCCACAGCGTGAGCTTCTTTATGGTGGCCTCTATTTTGCCGTGGACATGAAACATGGTCACTGCTTTTCCTTGGAGCGATAGATTCAATCCATTTAAGTAGCTGAAAATGTCGGCCAAATACGCAAACTTACACAGTCACTCAAAGTCACAGAATCGGTCTGACAGTTCAAACCGTGAGTCCACAAAAAACGTCCGGACTTCATCACGCAGTTCACAGAGTCGAGTGAGCACTTTGCCGCGTGAAAGCCACCTCAGTGTGCAGGAGAAGCTGCCGGTGGTCGCTCCCCATCTCCGCACATAATATGGCAAACAAGTGTGACTGTAGTGGGCGACTTTTGATGAAATTTACTGTCCTCACTGCATCAACCAAAACTGTCTCTAAATCTGCCGGCATCGTTTTGGTGGCCAGTGCCTCTCTGTGGATACAGCAGTGGACAGCTGTAACCAGCGGTGCCACGTCTTTTACCCGTTTCACGACTCCGGAGAGTTTTCCCACCATGGCCCGAGCTCCGTCGGTGCTGAGTCCTACACACTTTGTCCAGTCTATTTCATTTGAAACCATAAATTCATTCAAAGTTTCAAGTATTTTCTCCGCTGTGCACTGTGAAGGTAAAGGTTTGCAAAACAGAAACTCTTCATGTATTTCTCCTTCATGTTGATATCTCACACAAGCAAGCAAATTGGACAAGCTTGCGATGTCTGTGGACTCGTCAATCTGGAGAGCATAACAGCTGCTTTTCACGTATTTCTGCTCACTAGCTGCTTCAACGTGTCTTCGGCCATGTTGTCAAAACGTCGTTTCACTGTGTTGTCTGACAAAGAAACTGCATTCAGTTTGTTTAGCTGCTTTCTCACCGATCACCACGCCAACCATCTCTTTGGCAGCAGGCAAAATTAAATCTTCCCCAATGGTGTGTGGCTTCCCATTTTTTGCTATCAGTTTTGCAACTCGGTATGACGCCTCCACTGCTTTCATGTTTTCACTCCCAGTGACACATGTTGATTCAATTGATTTCCTTCGGCTCAGATACTCTCTTAGTTTGATCTCAAAAAATTCTCGAGGCTTGGATGAATATTGTCCATGTTTAGTTTCCAGATGGCGGCGTAGCTTCCGTGGTTTCAGGGCCTCGTTTGATAGCACCTCGGAGCATAACACACAGGCAGGTTGAGGGTTGTCCTCTGGTCCAACACTTGTGAATCCAAACGATAGGTACTCACTTGAATATTTTCTACGACACCTTTTTTTTTGTTTTGGCAGATTCGTTTTGATTATCGTCGTGGGTTTCATTTGCCGCTTCATTTTCTGTTTTCCTTTTGACACCTGTGCCTGTGAGCCACTGCTCCATCTTGCCCGCCACAACACAAGATGATTGTGTTCCACAATTATGATTCCCGATTGATGACGAGAGATAACGTTCCGATATTAATGTGACGGCGGGTGAACAAAAAAGTGACACCTGTCATATGACAGTAGAATAACACTCAATCTCGGTTTGTTTTACTACTTCTAAAATATTTTTATAAAAATCATGTCATACATATTTACAGTAATTAAAAACATATTTACAAAATCAAGGATTTAACATATTTATTTGTTTATTTTGAATGACCTCTCGCAGCCCACCTGCAGTACCACCGGGGCCCACACTTTGGGAATCACTGATCTTCTTGAGGGTTCTCTGGATTTCTTCGTGACACTTGTACCCACACAAGTTCGGATGTGGGTGTGGCTGTACCGGGGCAAGCAGGCCTAGCCGTCTTGGGTCATCAAGCCTCGTAACGATAACTCATAACAATGCTGTTTGCGAGGTGGCATGCCGTAATTCCGACGCCCCATTGTTCCGACGTCTCAATGGTCCAAAATTTTTCCCATTAGATCGACATGTCACTATGATTGCCGACAGGTTAAATCTTACGAAAATGGAACCCATTGTTCCGAAGGGCCGTTGGTCCGATAAGTCAAAGAAGAGGCGCATTAGGCCGACGGTTCAATATGCCAAATAGGCCTAGGCTACATATGAAGAGTTTTATACCTCGCTCTCTGTCTCTCCGTCTCTCTCGCTCTCTCTCTCCCTCACACTAAGCACCAAAATACAACCTAGGCCTACATATCACGTTCACGATGAATATTGGAGAGCAAAGGGACAAAAGAGAGAGAGAGAGCACGAATGAGGTATGAAACTCTTTATATGTAGGCCTATGCGGCATATTGAACTGTCGGCCTAATGCCCCTCCTTTTTGAAAAGTAGGACAAACGGCCCTTCGGACCAATGGGTTCCGTTTTCGTAACATTGAACCGTCGGCATAGTGGCATGTCGATCTAAGGGGAAATATTTCGGACCATTGAGACGTCGGAACAATGAGGCGTTGGAATTACAGGCAGGTCCCGTTTGCCAACGCTTGTAACTAAGAAAAAAATACAAAGCAATCTTTTTACAAACATATTTACATGCGGGGAACTACACCAAAGGTATAACATGGGTAAAGACAGTTCTGTTACCGACGAATGTGTGCTAACTAGCAGCTCTCGTGCAGGGTACTGCATTATATGGCCAGCCAGACATATCACATGATATAGGCTACACTCTTAGGAAAATCTGAGGCATTCGAATAGCCTGTACCTGGGGGATGAGACAGACGAACAGCAAAAAAAACATGGAAACAAACGTGTTTGGTAGCGAGTACGCTAACACCCCAGCAAGCTAGTAACATACAGGGCTCACAACAAAACAGATGAGCAAACACATTTTTACAGACTATCAACATCTAAAAAGCCACAATACAAAGAGCACAAAGTTCACCCTTGGGTACTTACAATTTCAAGAGCAACATGGCCAAGTCGGAATCCCATTTGCGGTTTTCATTTCTTTCAGTTCAAGCAATTCTTGAGAAGCTCGCTCAATGTTTACTTGTGTCTGGCCTCTCTGTCGGTCAGTCTCCCTTTTCTCTGCTTCTGTTCCTCAGACATTGAGTTTCTCTGTCTATTTTTAGTCGGCTGATCCATGATGAATGTAACAATCCCTTCACTGCTTGTGTTTATATCGAGCCGGTTCCGTGTTTGTGTCAATCAGTTCAATAACAAATCTTTAACAAAAACAAACCAAACTGATTCTTCTTCTCTTGTTCGCTATTCATCTCGTTCGTTCTCAGACTCGACTCCTCCCAGACCCACTAGTCACTGACTCGCTGTTCGTTCACTGACAGTGAGTGGTGAAGAGGGAAGAGGCTTAGTAAGCGAGCGTACGATAATACGATTCAATATCAGTGAAATGGTAAATGCATGCTGTCTTTGTACTTTCTGTTTCATGCCAGATTAATCAAATATTTGAATGTCTCGTCAATTTGTCTCGTTCTTTCATGACTAGCACTCCACCCCGGTCCCCCACCATCATTGCTAAGGCAAAATGAAAAAAAAAACATGTTTAGCGTACTGCCTTTTTCAAAAAAGGAAAGGAGGAGGCCCTTTTTCTTTTCTTTCTTTTTCCCCCAAAGATGTTTTTCATGCTATTTCCCCAAGAGTGTTGCCTGCTTTCGTCGTTCCTTCTGGCCTTAACTATTGTACATCTCAAATGTTGACAAAAATAAACAAATACAACATACTTTAGATATGTATTTACATACAGGGTTATTGTGAAAACGAACACGATGGAGTCTATCGATTGAGAACGTCTGTATTTGACTTTTTTTTAGCAATAAATATAAAAAAAAAAAAAAAAGGAGGCGGCGTCCAAAATGGAAGCGGGCGGGGACGCTAAACAATAATATTTTTTTATTTTGCCTAAATCAATTCTATTATCTTACTGATATGTTAAACATCCAATAATCAACTACACCCCCCGATCCCGCTGCGTTTAAAGTTGTAATGTTGTGTTGATTGTTCACTGCTACCGGAAACTCGACTGAACGAACAAACGATTCTGAACGATTCTTCTTGGCTAACTGACCAACGTGAACTGAATAAAGGAAAATAATTATTTCCCCCAAAATTAAAAATGAATATTAAATATAATAACATATATATATATATATAATAATCAACAATCGACACATAAACTGTACTTTAAAACTGTTCACGAGTTGTCTGCCTATTGGCAGCATGCACTTTGTGTGTGTGCGCTGGGGGCCACGTGAAACAGCATCTGTGTATGCCAATCAAACTTTGACATGGCACAAATTATTTATTATTGGGTTAAAAAGAGCTACTTCGCTAATTCGCATTTTAGCATCAAATGTAACTTTAAAATATATAAATGTAAAACAAGGTAATGATTAACTCTGGTTATTTAAGTTTTATCAAATGCTACAAATATAGTGTCACGCCGCGTCCCGCTATGCGGTCCACTACCTCCATCTAGTGTTTACTGACGCCAGTGGTCCTTCTCCTTGCACACCAGCCTGCAATCACCAATCACCATTCCCTACTTCAGCCGGACTTCTCCTACCAGCCGGTGCCAGTTCGTCGTTACGTCTACCAAGTCAGTATCGATTCGGTCCTACCAGCATTCTCGAAACTCAGTCTCTTAGCCTGTCCCCTTGGTAACCCCCTCTCTTCCCCTCTAGTACTCCCCCTGCCACCGAACCCCTGCCTGCCTGACTACCCGCCTGTCATCGAGTCCTTGCCTGCCTGACTGCCTGCCCGTTACCGGACCCCTGCCCGCCTGACTACCCACCTGTCGCCAAGCCCCTGACTGTCTGATCGCCAGCCTGTTACCGGACCCCTGCCTGCCTGACTACCTGCCTGCCTACCAATAAACCCTGTTCCCTTTGCCCAGTCTCTGCCTTCCTGTGTTCACACAACATGGACGCAGCAGACACAGAGGCATTCCGCCAGGTCATCTCTCGTCAAGGGATTCTCCTGGGTCAGCATGACCAGATCCTGCAGGAGATCATGTCCAACCTCCGCGAGTTGACTATTTCTGTACGCTCCCAGAGCCCCGTCTCTCCGGAACTATCATCCTCAGTTCCTGGTCTATCGACTTCTTCCCGGGAGCCGTTAATTCCAGCTCCAGAACGCCATGAAGGGGATCTAGGGTACTGTTGGTCCTTCCTCCTTGAGTGCTCCCTGGTTTTCGAGCTATAGCCCCAGACCTACCCCACCGATAAGTCACAAATTGCGTACCTGATCGGCTCCCTGCAGGGGTGAGGCGCTCGCCTGGGCGTCGGCCGTGTGGGAACGTGGTTCCACGGTTACTTATGACTATTCCGCATTCACCGAAAAGATGCGGAAGGTTTTCGACCACCCGGTCCGGGGAAAAGAGGCCTCTCAGCGTCTTCTGCGTATACGCCAGGGATCCCGCAGCGTCGCCTCCTTCACGGTTGAGTTCCGCACCCTCGCGGCTAAGAGCGGCTGGAACGAGGAGGCCCTGCAGGGGTTTTTTCTAAGTGCGCTCTCCGACGACATCAAGGACCAGCTGACTTCCCGGGTGGAATCCGTGAAAGCCCTCTCCGTGAAAGCCCTCTCCATTCGTTTTGACAATCGTTTGCGCGAACGCCGCAGAAAGAGAGGTTCTCGCCCATTCTCCATGCACTCGCTCGAGCCACCTGCAACACCTCGGCCCTCTCCTCCGCCTTTCACCCCACCCCGCCGCGAGCGGGGGCATTCTCCCCTGCAAATCGGACGCACGCATCTCTCCCCGAGGAGAGGGAACGCCGTATGCGTTTGGGTTCCTGCCTGTACTGTGGTCTTTCGGGCCACCTCCGGTCAGGCTGCCCCTCTCTCGGGAAAAGACCGGGCTTGCCAGTAACCCGAGGGATCCCGGCGAGACGCTCCTGTAACCCCTCGGTCTCCCGTCCCCTCCTGGAGGCTGTCCTCCTGTGGCGGGACCAAGCCCTCCCGCTCTCTATCCTGCTGGACTCCGGAGCGGATGAGGGTTTTATTGATCGATTCGGTCCTTTGAGTAGTTGGATAGATCGACACATGTTATACCACTCTCTGACTCTCCCATATCGAGAACTCAGGCGCTAGACATGGAGGACACTCACGGCGGGTGGAGCAATAGTAGTTCACAGTTCGGGTAAACCTACTCGTTTCTGGGAATCACCACTGAGTCCATCTCTTCTTCTGGTGATTACATGTCCAGCCCCTTCTCTCCCCGGTCGTCTTGGGTTACCACCTGCTGTTTAGACGCGACAGATCCGTACACACCTCGCGGAAGTCGATCTGGTTGGGAGACCTCGTCTGTCGTCTGGTACCGCTGGTGTACGCCGACTGCCAGTGATCTCCACCGTGTGTATGTCTGGCGTGCCCTGCCTCCAGTGTCGGCCTGCGGCGCTGCGACCAGAGCTCGAGTCTACCTCGACCTCCGATGCACCACCTAACCTTCCTAATATCCCCTGTTCTGGAGGAATACCACAACCTTGGGGAGGTGTTCAGTAAATCCCACGCTTTGTCCTTGCCCCCCCACAGTCCTTACGACTGCGCCATCGACCTCCTTTCCGGGGCTCCCCTCCCGGGGAGTCGCCTGTTCAATCTTTTTTGGCCCGAGCGGGAGTCTATGGAGAAGTTCATCGGGGAATCCCTCACTGCTGGGATCATCCGCCCATCCTCGTCACCGGTAGGAGCGGGGTTCTTCTTTGTGGGTAAGAAGGACGGCTCGCTTCGTCCCTGCATCGACTACAGGAGATTGAACAACATCACGGTGAAGAACAAGTATCCCTTGCCCCTCATTAGTTCCGCCTTCGTGTCCCTCCACGGAGCCGTGGTCTTCACCAAGCTTGATCTGCGCAACGCATACCACTTGGTCCGCATCCGTGAGGGAGATGAGTGGAAGACCGCGTTCAACACACCTTTGGGTCACTTCGAGTACCTTGTGATGCCCTTCGGACTCACCAACGCCCCCGCTGTCTTCCAGTCCCTGGTCAACGATGTCTTCTGGGACGTGCTGAACCGCTCTGTGTTTGTTTACATCGACGACATCCTGATCGACGTCCGAGGGCAACACCACCATCCTCACAGTGATAGACCGCTTTTCCAAGGCCGCACACTTCATCACACTTCCCAAGCTCCCCTCCTCAAGGGAGACCGTGGACCTCCTGGTCTGCCATGTGTTCCGCCTTCATGGCATCCCGGCGGACATCGTCTCAGACAGGGGTCCCCAGTTCACCTCTCAGGTGTGGCGCGCGTTCTGCGCGGCTCTAGGAGGCACACCCAGCCTTTCCTCCGGGTTCCACCCCCAGTTCAACGGACAATCGGAGCGGGCCAACCAGGAGTTGGAGGCAGCGCTCCGCTGTATCTCTCATGCCAGCCCCTCTTCCTGGAGCTCTCAGCTTCCCTGGGTCGAGTATGCCCACAACACACTGGTCAACACGTCCTCCGGCTTATCCCCGTTCATGGCCTCGCTGGGCTACCAACCACCCCTGTTTGCCGAGTTGGAGGAGGAGATCTCAGTCCCGTCGGTCCAGGCTCACATGCGCAGTTGCCGGCGCACTTGGAAGCACACACATGCTGCGCTGCTCCGCGCATCCTCCCGCTCCCAACTGCAGGCCAATAGGCGCCGCCTACCTGCTCCGGGCAGAGGGTGTGGCGAAGGATCTTCCCTTGAAGGGAAGTTCCCCAAAGATCTCCAACCGGTTCATTAGACCTTACGAAATTGAGACGATTATCAACTCCTGTGCCGTTTGTCTCTGACTTCCCCCATCCCTCTGTATACATCCGACCTTCCACGTGTCAGCTCCACCAGTCCATTGTCTCCCCCCGCTCCGCCCCCACCTCCTCCCAGGGTCATCGACAACCACCCGGCGTGGACGGTCCGTCGCCTCTTGGATGTACGACGCCGCGGCCGGGGTCACCGGTACCTCGTCGACTGGGAGAGGTATGGTCCTTAGGAGCGCTCCCGGATGTATCAAGGAGCGTATCCTGGATGCCTCCCTCATCCGGGACTTCCACCGAGATCATCCGGCTGGTGTTGGGCGTCCGCCGAGAGGCGTCCGTAGAGGGGGGGTACTGTCACGCCGCGTCCCGCTACGCGGTCCACTACCTCCATCTAGTGGTAACTGACGCCAGTGGTCCTTCTCCTCGCACACCAGCCTGCAATCACCGATCACCATTCCCTACTTCAGCCGGGGTTCTCCTATCAGCCGGCGCCAGTTCGTCTTTACGTCTACCAAGTTAGTATCGGTCCTACCAGCATTCTCGAAACTCAGTCTCTTAGCCTGTCCCCTTGGTAACCCCCTCTCTTCCCCTCTAATACTCCCCTTGCCATGAACCCCTGCCTGCCTGACTACCCGCCTGTCGTTGAGTCCTTGCCTGCCTGACTGCCCGCCCGTTACCGGATCCCTGACCGCCTGACTACCCACCTGTCACCAAGCCCCTGACTGTCTGATCGCCCGCCTGTTTCTTAAGAATAAGAAAACATAACTACATGTCAATTTTCCATCACACTATAAACCCCCGTTCCCTTTGCCACGTCTCTGCCTTCCTGTGTTCTGCACTTGGGTCCCCACATTCTGTTCCATAACAGTTAGCACATTTGAAAGGGAACAACCTCATCTGATACTTATTGTTGTTATTCCCCTGCTCAGAATGTGTTAAACGGTGTGTTTACACTACACTATTACTGTAACAAAAGAATATTCCAGGGCACAATCCCTCAAGCCCTTTTCATTGGTCTTTACATACTGGTGGTCTGTGATTTATTTTGTTTCCAGACCTCAAGGTCATAACACTACCTGTAAAATAATACACAGATGTCTCATTTGTGTGTATTGCAGCCAATATTGTATTTATCAATAAATGCCGCACAGAAATAAATTGACCCCACTAGTTGATAACGCCCGGCAAGGACCCTAACCCTTTCTTCAGAGGGTAGGGAGAAAGCCGGATCTACTTCCTGAGGCATAGGTCTTATGAGGTAGAGGGACAGCGCTAGAGATGAATGACATGTGGCAACTTTGAAATGTTGTCAACATTGTATCGTAACTTACAAATAATCAGTGAAACAGCACAGCCCATGTTCTGGTAGCTGTACTTGTGTAGAAGTTTGGATGCATTAAAGGCTGTTATTTTGCATAGTTCCTCCAGTGGTATGATTAATTGAACAAATATGGCTAACCTGATGAAGGAAATCATACAAATCTTTTGTTTTTATCAACTTTTTATTGAGAGACACATAAGAAATCATCAGAGTTATATATAACATTTCTTTTGTCTTTTACAAAATCCTATAATTATATATGTACATAAAAATCAGGTGTTCACATTTCAGATTAATTATTAATTGTGATTAACAATATAAGTAGTGTTTAATAACTAGTAATATTGTTTAGAAGCAGAACACTTTGCATTAAATATTATTAAACATTTATTGACCTTGACAGTCCCAGACCTGAGAAACTGTTAATGTATTTTTGCCAATGTTACTTTATTGGAATAATACAATTTATTTTACTCTCTCTCACTCACTCACTCACTCACTCACTCACTCACTCACTCACTCACTCACTCACTCACTCACTCACTCACTCACTCACTCACTCACTCACTCACACACACAAATACTGTCAAAGGTATAAAGCCAAAAAAAGTGTAAAATCCCTACACACTGGTAAGCTGACTTATTTATATGAACGACGTGTTTCGCTGTTGCTTCATCAGGTTCAGTCTACTGTTTTTTTTGCTTAAAGTTCTTGTGGGTGGGGGAGCCTTGCTATTGATCATCTTAAAAATCAGGCATGTGCCAGTTTGTTTTTAAATATTTCCCCAGCTGAATAAGTTATATTTGTCAATGATGTAACAGTGTTGGTAAAGCTTGGGTTTTCTGTCCAAAATAAAATAGGCCTACATGTTGTGCTATTCACCTGAGTCCAGGTCATGTTAAGTGGGGAATGATCAGAACATTCAGACAGAGCTTCCTTATTTGCATGACCATTCTCACTTGGTTTTTGAAGGATAGAGCCGTGTCAAGAATAATACCTAGATATTAAAAATGTGTAACTATTTGAACAACCTTGGGTTGGAAGTGAGAAACAGTGTTAGTCTTGTTTAAAAACACACAGACTGTCTTCCTTACATCGAGATGCAACTGTGAGTCAGCAAGCCATTTATGTACATGTACCATTGTATCAATGAGTTTGGCAGCAGCTTGGGCTTTGTTTTTAGTTTTTTTTATGAACATAAATAACTATCATCAGACTACATCTGAAATTCACATCCAGTGCATACTAATGGCAGGTCATTTATGTTAAGTCTGAACAGAATAGGGCCCAGGATAGATCCTGGGGTACGCCCAGTTCATTCCTCAGGGGGGGGGGGGGGGGGGTGATGTCTTACCACTAAGTCTTACACACTGGACTCTATTTGAAAGATATGATCTCATCCAGTTACACGGTTTGAGTTGCATGGGGTGTAGTGTAAGAGGACTACTATTAAGGTGCTCAGTCAATTGCTCAGCCACACATTTTTCAGAGATCTTAGACCTGAAATGTCAAATTCTAATTGGCCAATAGTTATACATATCAGTTGTGTCCCCTGATTTATAGACTGCCACCACAGTGGCTGACTTTCAGTCCTTTTCCCTCCCTAAAAGAGGTGTTAATAATTGTAGTTACTGGCCCTGTGAAAGAGGCAGCATGTTTCTTTAAAAACATAGAATCCAGTCCAAATATGTATTTTGATTTGGAATTGTTAATAAAAGTAATTATAGACTTTAAAATGGCTATTTCTGCTGATCCTTTATACAGGGTTTTTATTGTCTTTGTTCTCCAGCTGCTTTGCTACTTTAATAGGCGCGTTCCGAATGACGGAATTCTTGGAAAGCGGCTCAGTGTTTTGGCTACGCCCACTCATTTATTTCCCCTTTGCGTCCTTTCCCACACAGGAACCTCAAAACAGAACGCAGCAAGGTGGTAAAAAGAGGAAGTGTTTAAAGGAATTGAAATCAATACAGACTCAATGTTATATCTTATGTTGGTGTCCCGCCTCAACCGTAGCCAATCAGCATCGACTAGTTAGGAGTGGCTCAGAAAGGTCCTACCCCGAGGCAGGTACTACTTGCTGCTGCAACTAGAGCACTAACGGTGAAGTTGGGCGATCCTCTCTCACTCCAAGCCACAAACCCATTGCGGCTCTCACTAGAGGGAAAGGTCCCTCAGTCCGAGTGTGCTTATTACTTGTCCTTTTCCTGTTAGTAGTTTATGCAGAAGGTCGCAGATTCATTTATGATTATGAACAACACACACAACACACACACAAACACACACACACACACACGACACACACCAACACACACACACACAACAAACACACACACACCAACACACACACCACACAACAATCGCAAACACACACACAATCAGACACCACAGTTTTCAGATACAGTTCATGCAGCTGTCATGAAATGAGAAGCCAGTGCTGCCTGAATGACACATATAGCACACCACTGAATAGCACATTATTTTTGAGGGCTTTAATGATTATTTGAATGACAATTTTGGACAACTTCAATTTGGGTCAAAATGTTTTAGTTTTTAAATGCAGATCTTAGGGCCTATGATTAAAACATTCAGGGAGCGATGCCTATGGGCATCGCTGTTGGTGGTGGTGGTCATGGTAAACAAAGTCTGCCTTTCCCTTTAATTGGTGTAACCTATTCACCACGTGATGAATACAACAACTCATTCATTTTGTAGTGCATGTTAAAGGTGTATCCGGCTTGACCTGCTTCTTTGTGTGTGCGGGGGGTTAATTAATTAATTATTATTTGTTAATTAATTAAGGGCGCCACCCGAGGGCGCCCCCAAGCCACTTTACCTAGGCATCGCCATAGGTCGCCTATTGCCGAGCGCCGGCCCTGTATGTGATGTTGTGTATGTGTGGTGTGTGTGTGTGGGGGTGGATGGGTTAGGAATCTTGTTATTCGATGTTTAGTTTGGCGTGTGATGTGAATAATGTATGTGTGTTCGTATATACCATTATCTGACCTGCGAGTCCTCGGCGATGCACCACCAGCCTGTACACCGTTCAGCGGCGAGCCACCAGCAGGATTCTTGAATGGCAAAGAAGACCAGCATTGGTTGAAGACTTTTTGAAATGTTGAGGACAATAGAGCACTGACCGCTAGGAAAGGCCCGTTCTGGTATGAACAGGGCCTGAGCAATAGTCACAGGTCCTGTGCTGTGTCTGGTCAGCACGAGACGCTCTCGGTCACTGTCGTCTTCCGGCTTGTTGGTTGTTGACCACTCATGAACCACACAGAAGGAGAGAAGGTCGCGGATCAGTCTGTGTGATTAAATCCCCCGACGGAGATGGTTGATTGCGAAGAGCTAACAATGCAGCATTACTTTTTTAACGGATACAAGCTCTCCACAAAATAATCCTGAAGTGTGCCAAATTTAATAACCTTTCTAAAACATGCCTGTCGTATATATTTGCCTACTCTTTTTGTCTTTTTTCTAATGACAGCTTCAACGTCAGTCGGAAAACACGCTGAATGGAGTGATGGGTTGACCGTTTATGTGGGGGTCACCGGCAGGACAGTGACCCTGCCAACAGAGATCTATTACACCAGGAAAAGTTCGGCAAACCAGACATTTGTCTCCTGCTATTGCTCCATGTTGAGCGACGACTAATTTTATAAACGGGAGAGAATTTGATAACGTGATGCTGGTCTGATAACAGTGACGTAATGAATCTTTGAACTTTTACGCCCTAATAAACAATGATAAATAAAAAACAAGCGCACATGGGAGGACTGTTGGCGTCCAAAAAGACATTATTATTATTTAGAACTGCGGTCGGCTGGAAGGCGGGTCCGCATTTACATCTCAACGCAAACCGCACCCAGGGTTTGTTTGGAAGTTACACCACGACCCCTTGACTACGAGATGTGTCTGTGGCCGGCGTGTTTGGGCCGCACCCCAGTTTTGAGGTTGTATTCACACCAGCCAAAAGGTATGCACAGCGATTTTTTTGGTTCTGCGTTGAAACAAAAACAAACTCCACTTAATAATACAAAGCTTGATAACACTGCTTCAAAGCCCCCCTTACGTAAATGTCCCCATAAATACAAAGAAAAAAATAAAAACAAGAAATAATAGATAAAGAGAATATAAGAGGAGTACAAAAATGAATACAAATGAATAAATTCAGTGAAATATAAGGGACACTTAAATTCAACAGTTGGACTTTGCCAAGTAAAACTGATAGTTTATCATAGATCCCTAAAAGGGAGAGCTATTTACCCCAACATTATCATCGATATGCTTCAAGGCTAGAGTATACATGAGTACAGAAAGATCAGCACACCTGTTTACAGTATAAATATCGACACAACAAAGAAAAGTAGAATGCCAGACTATTACCGGATAATATATATATATATGATAGATTAGACCGGTCGCTAGAGGAAGCAACGGAACAATCTTTATTTATATCCGCCAATACAAGAGTGACTGAGTTGTTACCCAAGGTATGCACACTTTTATATTCCTATGTTTTGTTTATGTGTTCTAATATGTATAATATGCTCCTTGTACACCTAAATAACTCTAGACAATTATGATGTTCTGGTCTAGATTAGCCTACTCTCGCATCTGGGACAATATAAACAATCAGCTTAATATGATATGGTGAACGTAACAAAGAGTCAAGCAACCCCCCCCCCCCTCCCCCCAACACACAACGCCACACACACACACACACCCACACCAACACACACACACACACACAAACACACACACACACCACACACACACACCACTACACAACACACACACACACACAAACAACACACACCAACCACACAACAACACTGACCGGATAGATAGTAGTGGGAATTGCAACATCGGCATCCCAGGTCCCGCCCGGCAGTGTATGACTAGATTCAGCTGAAAACGCGTCGTTGGATCTCGTGAGTAGGGACCCAAAAAAAACGAAAGTAAGATTCGCATTAGTGTTTTGTCGTGGTCGACATCGTACTGAGAGTCTAAAATGGAATTG
>OLKM01004510.1:0-21897 GCA_900291075.1 Melanogrammus aeglefinus | reverse complement strand
TAAATATTCATAATTAAAAAACTAGCGCTATGTAGCCTACAGCCATATCAACATTTTTTAAAGAGTTAGACGATTATATGTATAAGGATATAGGCGAATTTCGTTTTAAAATGCAGCCTCTGCTGCCCACAAGATCTGTCTCGTCGTCTATTATACACTTTATAAGTTAATTATTAAAATTCTTATAACCAAAGGCCTAGCCTGTATTTTCTTGGCGTAATCATGCATCCTTTCGTTACCATCAATATTAAATTATTTACAACAAAATCGGATCTACCATGACCATCCTTCTCGAAATTAAATGAATTCATATTACGTATGGCACTATATCCCTATTCTCGCCGGTCCTTCTTGAATTTAACAACCACTTTCGTTGCTCGAGGAGTTGGTTGTCTCCATAGATAAATATATATGATGGTGTAATGCAAATAGGGTGTTTAGCAGATCTTAGTTCATATTTATTTTTATTTATTATATACGGAGACCACCCAGACCTCTGAAGCAACAAAATAACTAAATAATAACTAGTTAAATATGTATGATTGGTATATATATACAGTATATATAATACACACTATACAAATACACTTATTTTATTATATAGATCGTATATATTATTTATTTATATATTTATTAATATACGGACCTCCTCGAAGCAACGAAAATGATCATTTTAGGGTGCAGATGGGCGAGAAACATGGTATAGTGCAACCATAATAATATACATTCATATATATAGATAACTATAATATTATAATATATTTAATATATATATAATATATATAATATAATATATATGCTAAGGTCATTCAGGATCCCTGTGAGACCAGGTTGTCTCGGACCCGTTGAGCGGGATCTGTGTGTTGCGCATGGAATATGATTTATTAACTGCATGAAGCAAATTCTAATTGTTGGCATATTCCAGACAATTTAATTGATTCCGTGAGCTCGTATCTAGTGGTTATACGAAGGATGTGTGCCAACGGAATATGATTTCACTTACTTGCATTGGAGCAATTCTGCGGCATATCAACAGACAATTTAAGGAGAACATATTATCTATTTCAGAACAAGAAACAAAGCATTGAGTTTCAAACAACATTTTTGAATGTTTGCTGAATAATTTTTAGGGGAAAAAATCTCGACCTACCCGCTATACACCTCTCGGTTCAGTTAACTTTCAGAATGCGCTGTTCAGGGGGGTGTAGGCTCAATGCAGTGCCAATCATTGACTTTGGACAGCCCCATACTGGGTAACACATGTGTCCATGGATCGGAGAGATGTGTACCATAGCATGTGACAGTAGCAGCTTCAGTGGTTCACCATACACGTGTTCGAACCTGAATCGGATTCCTGAAGGAGAGGAGGCTTCCTGCAGAACCTCAGCTCCGACTAATTCTGCCAGGAATGCTTCTGATGGTTAGTCCAAGAAAAACTTTCTATATTTAAGTAACTTTTCAACGTCATTGTCTGAGTTTCCCGTATAAGTTAGAACCTAACTGCTGGCACTAGATATATAGAAGACATTAGGGTTGCCGCGTGTTGGACATTTTCACACCGTGTAATACACTCGTGTCAACACCGGTATTAACGAGTATACACGGTATAAACTTTGAAACTAGGGCTGTTTCCCAATGTCAAGGAAGCATGCTCAACGAGTGTCCTTTTAAGGAACGCTACGTCATTAGAACGCCCGACAAGCACTGTTCAATGTTGAGGACACTCGAAATTTGACGCCATTTGTGGGTCCTTTTTTTTTTTTGAGAATTCCGAGATTTTTCAAGGATGCATCGATGCATCCTAGATGAGCCCAAACTACCCACAATCCTGTGCGTTCACTGCGCGGGATCTTGAAAATGGCAGAGCAGTACACGTTCAAATGTAAGTGAAGTTATATTAGTTTTCAGAAATATTTTGTGCCGTATTGCTTTTTATAGATTCATCGTGTTAATGCAAATAATCAAGTTAAAGACTTGTGCCACTTTTCAAACGTTTTTGCAATTTAATGATACCGTACGTTGCTGTGTATATATATATATTATATATATATTATATATTATATATATATTATATATATATATAGTAATATATATATATTAATTGCTTCCAATGTTGTATTCAGAAAGTGCAACATGTGTTTACATGCGGAAACGCAGTATTAAAAAGCGGAAACGCGGAAGCGCATCCACACTAGCAAGTCGTTCCAAAGTCCGAACAAGGAAGCACTCGAGCTAGCACTCTCCATAGGATGCGACTAGCAAGGACGCGTCCTAGCAAGGCTGCCAGCTCTTCACATTGGGAAACATCATAGGTCAACCGCCATCTTCTCTGTCAACTCTCCTCTCACACTCTGACAGTGTCTGAAACTCTGTCTAATCAATACTTCATTCACTGCCTCTTCCGTGTTAATTGCAATATTATGAGTAGTCTGCGTTGGGTTCAGACACTTGAATCAGACGCTTGCAGGGACAGACCCTGTGATTCAGTAGGCATGGTAAGGTGCTCTTGGAAAATATGTGTCATAGTTGTAGTGCAAATAAAATAGAAATAAGTAACTTGTAGCCATCTTTAGAAGCTAGGCGATTATATAGTAAGCCTATTGAATTTACACTAGTTATAACTATATTTTTCTTCTATTTCTCAAAATGTGAAATTATGTCAACCAGATGTGTTTGTGTTGTAAACTTGAGAATGCCTAGCGCTGCTGGCCATTCACCTCAGGCTTGGAAAATGTGGCCATCTAGACCACGCACCAATCTTAGACATGGGAGCTATTATTGGTTGCAAATACTGTCATGCCAGGTTTTTTTATTTAGCATTATACATGCATGATTTATTTGTCTAGGTGCACATGTGGAAATTGTGCCACAATGCAGTCAGAGCCTGAGAACTTATGTTGTCAGGAGGTGCCTCAGGTAACATTAGCAGCTACCTAACCCTTACCTACACTTATGTTTGCAGTGCATGATTTCTGATAACATGCCACTGGTGGCATGTTATCAGAAATAGGCTATATCACTTTGAGACACAACATTTCTTCAGATCAACAAAACATAGGCTACATTACGGGATTCGAACTCATACCATTGTGGGGAAAAAAAAAAATATACAAACTGCAATTCGATTCCGTTGTTGCCTAGACCCACAGAGACCCCACTCGGTCGTTGTAGAAAAAATGTTAAATTCTCCCTGAAAACCCGAAAGGCAGCCAAATCAACTTGTGACACTACTGTCCATGTAGTTAAGACCATACGTTTCCAAAAATAAGACGCCTTTACATTCAGTTAATCAAAATTATAGCTCTGTTATAAACTCATTCTATCATTCGGTCGCCTGATGTGTTGCTGCCCCTTTTACTGGATGAAGCAGCAATCTAATTTTTTGGAAACGCGACCAATGCATGGTCTTACACTTACTACATGATAGGGTCACAAGTTGATCTGGCTGCCTTTCGTGTTTTCAGGAAGAATTTAACATTTTTTCTACTACGGTGGATTATTTCTCTATGGGTCTACAGCACAACGGAATCGAATTGCAGTTAGTAATATTTTTTCCCCACAATGGTATGAGTTCGAATCCCGTAATGTAGCCTATGTTTTGTTGATATAAAGAAATGTCTCAAAGTGATATAGCCTTGCGTCACATTGATTTCCGAAGTCGCTGCTTTGCTTACAGAGACGATCTAGAGCAGGAGGACTACAACACCACATCAGCCGACCGAAATGATAGAATGAGCTAATAACAGTGTTTTTGGCTAGTTTCAAGCAGTGGAGGGAAACACAACATTAGGTTTTGATTAACTGGATGTAAAAGGCGTCTAATTTTTTGGAAACGCGACCAATGCATGGTCTTAACTACATGGATAGTAGGGTCACAAGTTGATCTGGCTGCCTTTCCTGTTTTCAGGAAGAATTTGTGAATTTTAAGACAACGGCAGAGAATTCCCCAGTGGGTCAACGGCACAATGGAATGAAATTGCAGTTTTTAATATTTTTTCCCCACAATGGTGTGAGTTCGAATCCCGTAATGTATCATATTTTAAACATATTTTTTCATTTTCCATTTATTTCGGCTTAAAACGCTTCTACGTGACAAGTTTCTTCCAATTACACTCCAAATACGAATGACATTGGAATGTTTTTGTCATTTTACTGAATAACAAATCAAAGAGGCATTCGCAAGGACAGCTGCGTGTCTGGTCCCGATTTCCAACATCTGGCGTAGCCACGACAACAAGCGAGGGCATTCGGCTAATGGTCACAGTTAACACACGGTCACGAGTTGAACTGAACACCGGTTCAGCCATTTGTGTTTGTTTTTATGTTTCGACGCGGCATGGTTCGACGGAGCGATTGGACCCGGAAGTAGTCGAAAATCTCGACCCAGAAGTAGTCGAAAATCTCGTAATTATGACTAAATCTCGTAATTACGATTTTTAATCTCATAATTATGACTTTAAATCTCGTAATTACGATTTTTAATCTCATAATTATGACTTTAAATCTCGTAATTACGATTTTTAATCTCATAATTATGACTTTAAATCTCGTAATTATGACTTTAAATCTCATTATTATGACTTTTAATCTCATAATTATGAGATAGTTTGTGGTGTTTTTTTTTTCCTGTGGCGGGAATGGGCTTCCATATTCTCCTTTGGTCTAGTAGGGCAGCGGTCCCCAACCCCCGGGCCGCGGACCGGTACCGGTCCGTGGGTCATTTGGTACCGGTCCGCAGAGAAAGAATAAATATTTACGTTTTATTTATTAAATTATGAAACGTCTTTAAAAAGTTTTCTTTGGGAAGGGGAAAAGGCCCAGTGAGGAGACGGAAGAAGAGACAACAACTTCCAAGAAAAAGAAAGCTGCATTTAACAGACACTACCAGGAGTCCTACTTAAAATATGGATTCATCGCAACAGGTGATTCCCATGCACCAAGCCCGCTCTGCATTATATGCAGCGATCGGCTCTCCAATAAGGCAATGAAGCCTTCAAACTGCTTCGCCACTTGGAGACCAAGCACCCTGCATTAAAAGACAAGCCTTTGGAGTATTTTGAAAGAAAAAAGCATGAACAAGAAGGACAGAAGCAATTACTGAGGGCCACCACATCAACAAATGCGAGTGCACTAAAAGCATCATACTTAGTGGCTGATCGTATTGCTAAAGCTAAGAAGCCATTCACCATTGGTGAAGAATTAACCCTGCCCCCCACTAAAGACATGTGCCGTGAAATTCTAGGAGAGGCTGCGGTTAAAAGGATAGCACATGTGGCTCTTTCGGCAAGCACCGTCACTCGGCGCATTGAGGAAATAGCAGAGGACATTGAGACACAATTGTTGGAGAGGATTAATTCATCACCGTGGTATGCACTCCAGGCTGACGAGTCTACAGATGTTGACAAGAAGGCAATACTACTTGTTTATGTGCGATATCTTTACCAGGAGGATGTGCATGAGGATATGTTATGTGCACTATCGTTGCCAACCAAAACCACAGCCGCTGAACTATTCAAGTCGCTGGATGATTATATTTCAGGAAAACTGAAATGGTCCTTTTGTGTCGGCATATGCACAGACGGAGCTGCTGCCATGACCGGGCGGCTGTCTGGTTTAACTACTCGAATAAAGGAGGTTGCACCTGAATGTGAGTCGACACATTGTGTCATTCACAGAGAAATGCTGGCTAGCCGAAAAATACCACCGGAACTTAACAGCGTATTGAATGATGGAATGGGTCGCAAAACTTGCTTACTTGTGTGACATATTCAACCTGCTCAATGAACTCAATCGGTCACTTCAGGGGAAAATGACAACTGTCTTTCAGTTGGCAGATAAAGTAGCTGCATTTAAAGCCAAACTGGAGTTGTGGGGACGGCGCGTGAACAGAGGTATATTTGACATGTTTCAGACATACGCGGGGATTTTGGAAGAGACTGAGCCCGAGCCTTCATTCACCCAGCTGGTGCACGATCACCTGTCTATGCTTTTAGACGAGTTTGAGCGCTACTTCCCAACCACAAAAGACCCACGAACTGCCAAGGAATGGATCCGCGACCCATTTGCCAACAAACCAGGGGAATTCAGCATGTCGATGCAAGAAGAAGATCAACTGCTGGAGATCGTAAATGACGGTGGCCTTAAAAGTATGTTCGGAAACAACCACTCTGCCGGTGTTTCTGGATTAAAGTCACAGCAGAATACCCTGAGATCGCCAACAACAGCACTGAAAACCCTGTTGCCATTTCCAACATCCTATTTGTGTGAAGCGGGATTTTCTGCAGTGACGGCAACCAAAACAAAATATCGGAGTAGACTGGACATAAGCAACACACTTCGGGTGTCATTGTCTCCCATTACTCCAAGATGAGACCGTCTCGTTGCAAGAGAAACAAGCCCAGGGCTCCCACTGATTTAGCCTAGGCCGAGTTTGTATTTTTTCATGCACTTTAGATTTGTTTTTGTTTTTATTTTGAAGGCATGTTTAAATGTTACCATAGCGACCAGAGAGTGTTGTGGGCAGCAGAGCTGCCAACTCTCCCGTTTTTCCCGGGTTTCTCCCGTTTTCTGATCCATCTCCCGCCGCCCTCCCGTTTTGTCATTTTCTCCCCCGGTTAACTCCGTATTTCACAATGTCTAAACTTATTTTATTTATAATCAAATCAAAATGTGTGTCGAATGTTCTAAAGTTGCCAGATCATGTATCAAACCCAAGCATGAGAGGCAACGCAAGCGTCAGCCAATCAAATGCATTTGCAGCAAATACGACAGCACAGGCTGTAGCCAATCAGATCAACGTCTATGGTCACTTTCTCAAGAGCGCAGAGAGCTTAAATAAAAAACATGGCGGAGCAAACTCCGTAAATGGTCGTATAAAAATGGCAGAAGCGGGTGTACCATCGAAGAAGATTAAATATATGTGTACTTTTAAGTCGGAATGGACCAAAGAGTATGATTCAATATCAAATAGTTAGTTGTTATAATAATTAATAAGTGATTGTGAATACATAAATGATAATACATTAAAAAAATTGGGTTAATAAACAAAACAGTAGTAGTTTTAAGACTTGTGCATGAAACACTAATTGTTTCTGTTATGTTCATGATTTTGTTGTGTCATTAATTGATAAGTTATTGTAATAGTTAGTTAATAAATAAGTGATTGTCAATGAATTCATTGTGAATACATACATAATGATACATAAAAAATATGTTTTTTGTTAATAATAAATACAGTTAAATACAGTTATTGTGTATTTATTTATATACTGAAGACTACATGATGAATATGTTGTCTATAAATAGCTACTTATATGCACAACATCCCTTAAAACCAACATTTGTAACCACCTCTGTCATCCATGCTCCCCACCACCGGCCCCGCCCCCCGCCGCCGAAATCTCCCGGATTTTGCTAGTCAAATGTTGGCAGGTATGGTGGGCAGAGCCGCAGAGACATGGACAGAGAGGGCAGAGAGGATTCATGTTGTTGAGAGGATTTAATTCATGTTATGTTGTTGGCACGATGTTACGAGAGTTCTGCTAATAAAGTTGCATAAGAGTACACAGTTGATTCACGTGTATTATTATATTTAGAAAATACCACCATTTTTATGCCGGTCGTATAATTATATTTTGTGTAGTATCCGTCACACCTTAAAGGCCGATGTTGTGTCAAAATCTGTTTCCCCGTCGAAATGTGTTTCGCCCACAAGCTGTACGTACCAAATTTTTTTCATTCAAAATGAAAAGTCTCTCACAAAAATATTTTTTATTGATAGAAATCTACAATACAACATCTTCCGATAAAACTCGCTAAAAAAAGTCCGTTTTGAACCTTAGCTCTCTCCAAAGTGCCTCTGTGGTACGAGCACAGTCGCTCGTGGGCGGGCTTTTTGTGTACGCGCGCTCATTCGCCGCACGCTTCTTCGCCCTTTGGCTAATTTCGTACGGGGGCAGGGACTAGGGGAAACACATCTCGACGGGAAAACAGATTTCGACACAACACCGGTCCGTGAAAATATTGTAACATTAAACCGGTTCGTGGCGAAAAAAAGGTTAGGGACCGCTGTAGTAGGGAATTCACACAATGGTCCTGACCATTGTGAGGACCATTGTGCTTATTAGCGAAACTTGGAAGACGCCATTTAATTCTGAACCCCATTATGTATTAAGGTTATTTATGATAAAAAGGCGCATATGTGCTTTATATATATGCTTAATATTTACACTTTACCTGGGTAATTTTGCCAGAACACTAAAAAGTAGTAGGCTACATGCATGTTGATTTACATTTATTCCATAATTTCCGATTCCCTGCCAAATGACGTACCAGACCATCTGACTTAACAAACAAATCAAACAAATGAATCAAACAAATGAATCAAACGAACAAATCGTGATAGTGAACAAAACTGAAATAACTGATTCCCGGAAAATATAATCATTTTGCCCATCCCCTACATAGTATCCTACACTTTCCAATGAATGCAATTAACTACTTGCTACCATAAATTGACTAATTTATAATGTAATCAAATGCTCACACCACTAGCTACTTTTAGACACAAGTGTAAGTCCTGATATATTCTCCTGATGGGCCATATGTGAACAACATATCCTGACATTTGTAATAATTCTACCCCTGAGGTAGTATTTCCTCTATATGGAAATGTAAAATTACCTTATATGTGAATGAGAGGAGTAGAAAGTTCTGTATTTTTCACCACCACTTCAGTGGGAGTGTTGATGACGATTTTGCATGTCATTGTTTGCTGAAGGGTTAAAAAATATTTAAATGTTGGTGAACAAATATTATGCATTGTAAAATTAGAGACAAAATATTATTATATTATGCGCTCAGAAATTTGTTGCATTATCGACTGGCGTTTCCACATTATTGCTATGGGTTTAATTACAACTAGAGGTTGAGCGTCCGCAACTCTGGTATAACTAGAGGGAGCATTGTACTGTCTGCGCACACCCCTTCTGATGCCTTTCACTCACTTCCTCCCTCTCTCTCTTTCTCTCCCTCTCGTTTCGTTCTGTGGAGCACGAAAATTGTCTGAGAAACGCACCCATTAAATATGTTGGTTTACATTTCGTTGTGTGTAGCACGAAAAAAGTCTGATAATCGTGCTCTGGGATATGATTCAATAGATTAACGTTTGTGCGCATGAGCACAAAATCGTGTGATACCGGGTTGAAACTTAATCCTGCGGTGTTTCCAGGCTCGAATCGCCCACCCGGACCCTGACCCTGCAGGCCCCTCGGGGGGTGGAGATCAACGCCGGTGTGGGAGACTTCCAGGCCACCTGCAGAAAGGACCTTCTACTCCAGTCCTCAGAAGGAGAGGTGGGTGTCTGAACAGTGACAGTGTGTGTGTGTGTGTGTGTGTGTGTGTGTGTGTGTGTGTGTGTGTGTGTGTGTGTGTGTGTGTGTGTGTGTGTGTGTGTGAGTGTGAGAGAGAGAGAGAGAGAGAGAGAGAGAGAGAGAGAGAGAGAGAGAGAGAGAGAGAGAGAGAGAGAGAGAGAGAAGAGAGAGAGAGAGAGAGAAAAATTGTGTTGTCCCCTTCTTCTTCGAGCACATTCCCCTCCTGCTTCAGGTACCTACATCAGCCGATGAGAGAGATTCCAGGGAGTCAAAACGATAAATTATTTGCCATTGGCTCTTTGTGTGTGTGCGTGTGTTCTTCTGTGGACTGTGAGAGCATGTGTATCTCTGGGTGTGGGTCTGCATTTGTCTGCGGTTCTCCAAAGCGTTGGGCCAGCTTCATTATAGTACCTTATTAGGCTAATGAGCGTCATCAATCCAGGGCGACCTTGTCTCTCCTTTCTCTCCCCTCCTTCCTCCTCGCTCTCCCCCCTCACTCTATTTTGGAGAAGTGACTTCATTAAAGCGGTTGTAATGAAGTTTTCTGTCAGCGTTAGCTCCTGATGTGTGTGTGTGTGTGTGTGTGTGTGTGTGTGTGTGTGTGTGTGTGTGTGTGTGTGTGTGTGTGTGTGTGTGTGTGTGTGTGTGTGTTTGTGTGTGGGCACATTGTTAGTTTGCTGTCACACAATGTCCTGCCAAATTGCTTGAGAACTTTGTGTCTGTGTGTGTGTTTTTTTGTTTGTGTGCCATGTGGTGTGTCCATTGGTGCATAGTGTGTCATTAACTCAGTAATTAGATAGAATGGGCCTCTCTCTCTGCTATCACAGTCATGCCAAAGCAAACACACACTGACCCACACACGTACACACCTAGACATAAAGGGCCCAAGTTCAAAATGAGCCGACCACAGACAAGTTTGAGACTGTAAAACGAATCTCATCCAACCGTCAAGCAGGCGCGTCGTTAGACCTGGGCATTCGAGGCTATAGCCCCGGATCTTTTGGGAATAGCCCCGGATCGCTGTGCCGTCAAAAAAACAAAACCATAATGATGAAGATAGCCCCGTATAGTTTACTTCTTTGTGGTCGTATAACCAGCGGCCACAGATGCAACATTGTAGCGGGTGGAAACCGCAAAACTCTGACATGTCCATATATGGGCAGATTTAGAATCATTTGTTGCAGAATGTTTGCAAATTCAGCGTTGGTATTCTTTCCTTCCCTATGCATAGCGCGCATGTTGTCCATAATGCTGTTTCGTGCTTGCTAGCCCTTTTAGTGAGATCAGAGTGTTAGAAGGAGGACAGTAATAAAATATCTTTGGCAAGATGGATATAAGAAGAGAGACCCGCAGTGAATTCAACCCGGTCCACTTGACATCGGGTAGGTGCATGACAGTGGTAGCCTACCGTTAAACTTCTATCACCTAATTTCAAACAAAACTCTTTGCTCAGCAACGATGGGAAATACTATCAAATGTATTATTTATACAACCAGTATGAATATTACCCGTAGGCCTACACGTTTACCAGGCAATCGAATAACACACACACACACGCGCGCACGCAAGCACACACGCACGCGAGCGGTAATCGGGAGAGTTGGGAGAATTCCCTGTGGGCCGCCGTTAACGTGTCAACGGCGCAACCAATTCGATTTTGTCTATAGGGGACAACTGAGCGCCCCCTCCCGAAGTGGTACAGCCCAGGTCGGGCCTTGAACTGGCGATTGGTCGAGAAGACGTAACAGCTAATGACAACATTGAACTCTCATGCAGGTTATAACAGAGTGAGCCCACCTGTTGCGGTGTCCAACACACATAAAATCAGCAGCCTTTGGACAACCCACCATAACGACAGACAACAGGGTTTTTGGGGAAAACAAAGTTTTATGGTTGACATTGACAATGATCGTGAGGTCAGTCCGACATGACGATTGGTCTTTCTTTTACTTCTCAAACTACGTTACAATTGAATGTTCATCAGCCCGATTTTCAAATATTCTCGGGGGAGAAACCCTCCCAAACACCCGTTTTAAAAGCTCTCTAACTTCTGGGCTACAGCCCCGAATGTTTTCAATTGCTAGCGACGCTCCTGCCGTCAAGCATTTAAGAAAAACTGCTTTGACTGCAACGAAGGCTGTCTTGGTGCATGTGTACTCCAGGTAACCTCCTTCTGCTATGGGGGTAACACACTGGCCCCCCCATAGCAGAAAGAGCATTGTGATTACTATTGGATTTCTGCAGAAAAAAAGTTCAAATGGTGTTCTTCAGGGAGAACTATCAACAATAAAGCACTGTTCAACTTCAAGCCATAACCGGCCAGGAAGAACCCTGAAAGCAAAGCAGGAACCAGGTAACACCACACCACAAAGAAGCTCACCTCCCTCCTAAATGTACCAGTAAGATAGAGAGACTGGAAACAACCCAAGGAGAGTTCTACAAGGAGATAAGACAAGAACCTGCAGGACCTAGTGGTGCCCTGCCGGCCACCAGACACTTAGAAAAAGCCACAATAGTTTAATACCCTGAAAATTTAACACCCTGAATATACAATGAAAGGTGTTCCTCTCCGACACCAGGGACACTGCCACAGTCAGAACCCAGCTACTCAGGCTGGCCAGCACTGGTGTAGCTTCTTCAGGAAATGAAGGGCAAGGGGGAATACAATGTCCATGCTGCTCAGGCCTGCAACAACCATAGACAAGCGTTTCTTTGGTTGTTCAGAGCATCTGATTCATTGATTTCTGTCGGAATGTAAAGAGGATTTCCAAACAATATGAAAAAAATAAAATCCTACTCTGAATTAAATTACCTACCCTGTCTTTAATCGAAAAGAATGTTGGAATAACTGTGCATGTATTGAGGGTTTTGCTATAACAGAGGGTGATAATGCTGGATTAGAATTCAGGAGTAATGGCACTGGAATACATTTGTAAAAAAGGATATTATACCAGCACAGCCTCAATAATTGGTGTGTAATGTCCTACGATGACTCCCTTGTGAACAGTGTCTATTTGTATTTATTTTATGCATAAATGTTATATATATGTATAACAACTTTATTTCCCCCCCTCAAAATCATCTAATGCCTGCCACACACATAAAGATAATCGGGCTCATTTTGCCCGGATTTCCCCCCTTTCGACCACGGACAGACATCGCCCGATTATCTTAAGCTCTTAAGATTATTTTATAAGATTCTCTTGTAGTGTGTGGTGTGTTAAGAGTGAAATTCGGCCGACAATCGGCTCCAAAATCAGTCGGCGGCGACAATCGTAAATATTAAACATGTTCAATATTTACGATTGCGGCCGGAGAACGTTGTGGTGTCAAATCGTCTTGTGTGGGGGGGAAGCCGACAATCGGGGAGTCCCAATGTGACGTAAATATTGAATTTTAACCATAAAGAGCGAGCCTGACTGAACACGGAATTATAGCGAGCTATCTCCATGGCTAAGATTCTAGTGCGTCAGAAGACAAATCTTAATGTGTGTGGTGTGCTGTGTTTGGAATATCGCAGGACACCACACACAATACGATCAAAACTGTTAAATCACAGATTTTTTATCTTCATGTGTGGGGTCTCTCACAGATAAAAAATCGGTTGAGATTTATAAAATCTTTATGTGTGTGGCAGGCATAAATGTCCTGTTCTCTGAACACTGCACTCTGTCTCCCTCAGACATCTTGTCATCTCTGGAGATCTCTCTGTCGTTGCAGGACCACAGAACAGAATATAGATCAGTGAGATGACACGTGACGCCCTTAGAAAACCACTGTCCTGTGATGTCCGCCTCCACTGCCTGTCATACAGATGATGCCCTGCTCATCCCCCCCCCCCCCCCCCCCCCCCCCGCCCCGCCCCACCCAAATGCATATTATGTATTGGTTCTGAAAATGTCAGGGGAAAGAGGCACCACACATACCAATGTCTCGGTGAAAGGCTCTGGGCTCATGTTTTTAAATCTACTGAAGAAGCAATAAAATTTACCTCTACACAAAGGAGCAATTATTATTAGAAATAGTTGTCAGGTTATCTTTTCATAACACAGCTCTGACATTGGCAGGGAGTTACCTGTGGTGAACTGACCGTGGACGTACACGTGTGTTGCTGTCAGGGTGTAGGAGAAGACAGACGGACACGGCTCCAAGCTAGTAGACGTTCTGTCCCGATAACGGGGGGATGTTTGACAGCCTGAAGACCGCTAAGACAGGAGGACAAAGGCTGACACGGCGAGGTTGGGGAATAAACACACCTGCTTTCTATTCAAAATCAGCAGAGAGCTAAGACAGGCATTGGAGGACCAAGACAGGTGTCACTCACAGCCCTAATGATGTTTCTGCTCCTCCTATATACCAGGACAGGTGGAGGAATTAACATACACACCAACCCATTTCAATGATGGGAAACAACTTTATTTTCCCCAAAGCTTCCCAAGTGTGAATCATCTCCATCAGATCATGATACAGACAGACCCGCAGAGAGACAGACAGACAGACCTAGAGAAAGACATAGCTTTATTATCAAGATTGAAGACTTGAAAAAACACTCGCTTGTCAGTCGAGCAGCTATACACAATATAGCTATATAGGTATTGACATGAGTCGCTAGGGATTTGATCTGGTCTCAATTAATTGCTTTGTTAGCTAATTTGCCTACGTTTGATGTATTCTGTATCGATCCTGCTTTTTCAAGACTCCCAGAGGCCCTTAGTTGTCTTTTTTCGGAGTCAGCCAGTCACTCAGTGTGTGTTTCTGCCTTACATTCTCCTTCCCCTTCCCCCTGGTTTGTGATTCTCTCATCAGACGGATCACCTCTGCCCAACTCAACGCCAGCATGGAGCCCCGGATAGCAAAGAGGAGCTTATCTCAAATAGCGCTCTCTTTCATCCCCCCCATCCTCACTCTCCTAATGCGCTGATACTGCCAAAATGTAGCCGGCAGTTGAAAGGATGATGGGTGGATAGAAAGTCAGTGTGGGGGGGTTAGTTCGACCGAGAGCCGCACTAGGGAGGAGTTGGTGGAGGAGGGGATAAATCTTGTCTCTTTTTTTTCTCTCCTCCCGATCAAGGTGTGCAGGACAGTGAGGCTTTAGGCCAAATCAATGTTGTCAGCGGCTACACTTAAGTTGGGCCTATTAGAGCTTGAAAAGTTCAGAGAGCAGTGGTGGAATTAAGAGCCAAATGGGCGAGCAGTTGGAGCGTGCGGGTTTCCAATTTAAAAAAAAGAAAAACCCACAAACATACTGCCCGTATTTTGTAGGGTTTGGTCTCATTGTTCTTGTTATGAATATGCATGTCTTACAGAGTACCACCTCAAAGTAACGCATAACCCTAGTGATGATCTAAAGGAATGTCTCCTTATTTATCAACATACAACGTCCTGAGCCCCCTTACAGTGCGCTGGGTGCTGCTGCTGGGCCGGTGTGCTTTCTCTGTCCCTCTCTCTTTCTCTACGTGTCTTTTTTTTATTTATTGATTCATTCCTTTCTTTGTTAGCTCTTCCTTTATTTGTCATACTGTTCTCTGTCTCTCTGTCTCTGTCTCTCTCTCAATCTCTCTTCTGTCTCTGTCGATCTCTCTCTCTCGCTCTCTCTCTCTCTCTCTCTCTCTCTCTCTCTCTGTGTCTGTATTTCTCTTTCCTTTCCTTCCCTTTGTTAAGTCTGTTTATTTCTCTCTCTCTCCCCCTGCTCGCCGGGCGTCCTGCCAGACAGTTCGTTTTAACAAGGCTTCTCTTACAAATTGAAACATGAAACCTGTTTGCTCCAAACCTCCAAACCTGTCCTCTTTCTATCAGCGCCACCAACGCTCTTTGCTGGCTCCAATTGGAATCTTAGAGCCTCGCCTCTAATAGGGGCAGGGAATTTGGGTAACTTCCCTGTGATGGCTCAGTTTAGCCTTGCCCCCCTTGACACAACCAAAGCCCCACCAAACCAACACAGGGCTTGCTGCCGAGGGCCCCTTTCCACCAGCATATCTCTGGGTATTGGGAGACAGGCTGGTTGCTGTGAGACAATAACACATCTTTCTCTTTTCGCTGTGAGACTTAGGAGCCCGTAAACTGTACCAGTGGATCATTTACTTCTCCTCCACAGGTAGTTATTGCCTTGAAAAATTATCTACGGAAAAAGTAATTTTACTGCAAAGACAACTGGGCTGTTAAAGTGTGCAATGGCTTATCTTTTGATGTCCTTTATTAGAATGAGGTCGGCCTCTTCTTTTTAATGAACAAATTAACAATTTTACAAACTCTCAAACTCGTAAAAAAGCTATACACTTTGTCTTGACAGACAATGAGATAGCATATCTCCCTCACCGTGGATTATTACAGATGAGAGCATTCCACAAGTGAATAAAGAGGAAAAGCCTTTAGAATCCCTGTGTGCAAGTATTTATGATGAGAGGTTTGTCGGGCTAACCAGCTGTAATGAGCTCAGTCGTGGTGAAGGGCTCTGATTGGACGAGGCTCCCTGTACTTTATGAGGATGCCAATCTGGGGTTTTCACTTACCCGGGACACAAACGGGAGGGCACTGAGTGAATAGAAGAACAGCAGAGAGTAATACCAAATCACAACCACAGATGTTCTAGTGCCACACACAAACAAACACACATAAGCAAATACACACACTAGTACAGAGACACAAAGACACTACACGTATGACGTCATCCATTCCCTCCTCTTCACTTTCACAGACCTAATGACCTCTGTAATGCAGATGGCTCTGCGGTGCACCAGCCATATGTATGTGTGTGTGTGTGTGTGTGTGTGTGTGTGTGTGTGTGTGTGTGTGTGTGTGTGTGTGTGTGTGTGTTGTGTGTGTGTGTGTGTGGTGTGTGTGTGGTGTCAGTGCATCTCTCTCCTACTCTCCTGCTATGCTGTTTTCTCTACTTCCATCTAATGTTTGCGGAGATCTGTATCTCTCCTCTACTCCTCCCTACCTCTCCCCCCTCTTCACCTGGCTGTTTTTCTCTCACTGTCGGCCTGCCTGTCTCTATCTCTCTCTCTGTCTGTCTATATGTCTCTGTCTATTGGTCTCTGTCTATTTGTACGTCTGTCTATTTCTCTCTGTTTCCCATGCTGTCTGTCTGCCTCTCCTTTGCTCGTTCTCTGTCTGTCTCTTTCTCTCGTTATGTTTGTCTATTTCTCTCGTTCTCGGTCTCTCTGTCTTCCATGCTGTCTGTCTGTCTGTCTCTTTCTCTCTCTCTCTCTCTCTTGTTCTCTCTCTGTCTCTTTATCTCTCTCTTTCTCTGTCTGTCTCTTTCTGTCGCTCTCTTTCTGTCTGTCTTTCTCTCGTTCTCTCTGTCTCTTTCTCTCGTTCTCTATATTTTTGTTTCTATCTCTCTCTCTGTGGGTGTCCTCTCCATCCATGGTAAATGTTCTGGGCCAAGTGAGTACACTCACATGTCCCCAAACATGAGGACAGTTTCCTTCCATGACTCAAGAAATCATCTTTACCTCATGGTGAGAATTTTAACAAAAAAAGATGATTGTTTGATGGTCTGAGAGTGGTCGTTCTGCCTTGTAGCATTCCCCTTTAGAGAAGCAGCTGGTGGAAACAACAGTTATAATGTCCACACATCCCATGCTGAAGAGACAAGCCAACTAACACAAGTTAACCAACACAACACAATCCAGCTAACACAACTTACACAAGCCAACTAACACAAACCAACTAGCACAACTAACGCAAGCCAGCTCCCATTTAACCAGGGGCCGATCAGAGCTGAGGTCTCAGAACGGGCTTTGGAGAACCATAAAGCCCTGCGCTACGCCTCAGATAGCTTCAGGTGGTTAACGAAACATATTCCTAAGTTTTTAATGAATAAAAGCAGGATCATCAGGCTCACTGAACCATAGGCAGCGATCCGGGATCAGTGATGAAAAGACAGCATTTGCTCTTAATGAATCTATTACTTCTTGCAGGCTATGTTATTTGTGCAGTAAAAAAGCTTGTGATCATGATTTGTGTGCACGTATGTTTAATTGTTGCGCTGTGTCACATGAAAAGCTTCAGTGAATTAAGCTCTTCTCCCAACACACACTTTGAGCCCCCCCCCCCCCCCCCCCCCTTTACTGGGAGTAAAGGGGGAGGACACAGAGCCCATGGTGGACATGCTTAACAGCAGCAGTACTCAGGCAGCATTAAGCCCTTGAGCCACCTAGGCCGTGCTCGTGGTTGATCTGAAATTAAACAATTGGATGAAAAAGAACAACATATTTAAGTTGTAATATTTTCTCAAAAGATGTTTCAATAAAAATGTGGTAGTCGTTCTAGCTTCTATGGCCTGCTCGCCACTGTTATAATACCCTCCGAGCCCGGGAGCCAGCTGGGATTCATTGGTGGCGAAGCTTCAAGGTTAAGGTCAAGGTTCAACTTTATTGTCCCTGTGGGGAAATTTGTCTTGGGCATAGTGCATCATTGCTTTCTTAACCTACATAGAGTACAAAAGAACAAAAACACAACCACAGACACAAACACAACCAGACAAACCAACATTTTAACATCGAGAACATCTCCATGTTCTCGATGTTAAAATCTTGGTTTGTCTTGATAGACTTAAATTGCACCTTTCTGTATAGCATAGAAATCAACAGTATGGGGATAAAGTGCAAGTGTTTATTGCACTATAACTTGTGGTAGGGTCCTATGTGCTAAAGTGCTTAGTTCTAAAGTGCTATGTGCTAAAGTACTATGTGCTAGCTTAGCATCACTCTGGCTGACATTGCCAGGGCTTTCGCCCCGGTGCCCAGCGAGAGCCTGGTGGGTTAGCTACCGCTTCCTTTCCTCCTCAGCTCCCCATCAGGCCTCTTCTTCTGTGGTGCTTCACTCCTTCCAGCCCGCTCTTTGTTTGGTTCCTTATATCTGACGTAAGCAGAGGAAGGATTTTCTCAGGGCTGCCATTTTTATTTCATGCAAAAGCTTTGAGCTTTAATAATGATTACGTGGTATCACTTCCTATTTTTTCAAAAATATTTTGTCAAATCTTTTTTTTTTCTTTACCTGTCATTGTCAGACGTTTTACGTTGAGTTATTCTTATCCTAAAAGGGGTTGGATTGCATTGCTAATGTTTCAAAGTTTGTGTTGTATGTTAATACCTTCATGGAATTAGTGGAAGATACTTTTCTCAAACTCTGAAGCAACGTTTCAAGTTTTTAGATTGACGCAGTGGCTGTGAAATGAACTAACCCTATCCTCTATGTTCACCTATCTTACATATTTAGTGTCAGTTTGTGGGGTCAATCTTTCGAAAGGCAGTCCCCCAAAATGCATGACTAGCCTGCTAGCTTTAAAAATAGGTTTGACTTGTGGACGACTCCGGTTATGCTCAATGTGATGATATTGCATTACAGTACGACACATTTATTTGACCATATGCTGGATGTAGGATGCGCTGGATTAGTCGCAACACGTGAAACAAGAAAAAGAGACTTTAATGGGAATAGAGCAGCTAGCTGTAGCGAGTGCAGGGTGCAGAGGAGTGGTGTAGTGTGGGAGAATCTGGAGCTAGGCTGCTGAATTCTGGGTGAGCTTCAGAGGATTGATGACACGTGCAGGTTGACCAGCCTGGAAGGAGTGGCAGTAGTTTAGACACAAGATGACAAGAGCCTGGACCGAAAACTTGGTGATCTTCTGGAAGATGTACTGATGCGTCTTCCTGATTCCAAGGACTTAAATTAAGATAATTCTTAAGAATTAATCTGTAGGAGTGGCTGATCACGGCACTGTTGGCAGCGAACGACAGCAGGTCATCCAGAGTCAGCCGCAGATTCCTGGTCATCCGAGTCACAGGCACCACAGAGTTGTGGATATTGAAGGAGAGATCGAGGATGGGACAAGCCAGATTGAGCTTGAGGTGTGTTGACATCCCTGAGAGAGGTTGGCCAGACACGAAGATACTTCAACCTGGGTTTCAGACCGTTGAAAAGCCAGAGGCAATTGTGTGTCAATTGCAAATTGTGGTAAGTAAGGCAATGTGAGGGCCCAGTGACGTGACACAGAAGAGGACGGGACCCAGGACAGAACCCTGAGGGAACCCAGTAGTGAAACTTCCAGGTTACCCTGGAAATGTGAACTGAGCGAGTGCAGAGCCTGATATTCCCAGTTCTTGGAGGATGGAGTGGAGGACCTGAAGGTCCACCGTGTGGAAAGGCTGCAGAGAGGTCAGAATGGCAGGGAGGAGGGTCTGGAGGTCCACCAGACCCCGGAGTTCCAGGCTGCTGAGAGGAGTCAGAGCAGTCTGGTGTTTCTCTGTCAGTGCGTTTACATGCAGAGTCATTATCGGATAAAGAAACGAATAAGACCTCAACCAGACTTTTAAAATGCATGTAGCCTAAACATCTTTACCTGATCTACTTCGGACCGAAATCGGTGCATGAACTGACAAGCGAGATCGGATAAGAACACCTAGATAACTTGATCATAGTCCGGTATCTACCTGCATGTAAACCTGCATCGTATCTCGTATCGGATTTCGCGTTCTGCGCAATTGATCGAGATCTTAATTGCGGCCAAGGGACATCAACACGACTACCGTAGAAGGGAGACGGTAGTCGTGTTGATGATGTTGCCATAGACATATAAACAATTCTTATTTCTTTATAAACATAAATATTTAATTATTTCTTTATATGTTAATGGTTATCGCCGTCGGAAAATGAGAAAAACTGGTATTTATTAAAATGGTGGCGCAGAAAATGGAAGAACCCGGTGTCATGCCATTACCCCCTATAAGAAGTGTATCATCATCAACATGCATTCAGTACACACTACGCTTTGATTTCACCCAAGGCTGAATTAAAAGTACATGTTTTCCTTAACGTTGGTCATCAACGTGTTACGCCACGTCCGGCAATTCGGTCCAACACCCCCATCTAGTGGCTGCTTGGCGTCGCTGGTCCTCATCTCATCCACCCACCTGTCTGCAATCTGCAATCACCATTCCCTACTAATGGTGGATTCAATGATTCGTTTACGTGAACCAGTTCGCGTCAGTCAGTTCGCCAAGATGAGTCGTTCGCGAATCGTTCGTTCGTTCGTTCGTTCAGTCCAGTTTCCGTTTCCGTTTCCGGTAGCGGTGTATCGCCTCATGGAATGCACCCATTGCATGGTTCTCAGCTGAGTCAGTCAAGACTTCAGTGCTAACCGGAAACTCGGACTGAACAGGTTCAGTCGAGTGTTTCGGTGTGAAATCGAAGTGGTGAATCAAATCATGGTCATGGAATGTGTTTGTGCACGGTTCTGCTCACTCTGAGTCTGTCAGGCTCAGACTCTCAAAGGATCGTGGAACTTACGTCGGGTCATCAGCTGCTGACTATATTCCTTAAAGGTGAGTCCAATATCGTTAATTGTTATATATTAAAAACAAATACCCAAAGATAAACAAACAATGTGTAACCCTAACCCCGTAAAATGTAAACACCAGGCTACTCGACAAAGAACTGTTAACGAACCACCTGAGGCTTTACTTTACCTCAGAGATATATGCGTGTTAGTTAATAATTGATATGCCGTGCGGCTATATCATGCGGCATATTCATGTCGGGCATGCTATCTGACGCAAACAGTGAGTGAGTGAACGAACTGTCCAGCAGATGCTTGCGACTCTCGTGGGCATCTGCGCAAACAGTGAGTGAGTGAACGAACTGTCAGCGAGTCGACTCGTGGGTCTGGGAGGAGTCAATTCTGAGTCACGAACGAGACGAACGAGACGAACGAGAGAGAAGAACCAGTTCGGTTCGTTCGTTCTAACGATTCGTTCGTTCGAACGAATCAGTTCGCGACCGAACAACCACTATTCCCTACTTTAGCCGGGGATCTCCGATCAGCCGGCGCCAGTTCGTCGTTTACTCTACCCAGTCAGTATCGGTCTTACCAGCAGTATCTTAGCTTAGCTTGTTTCCCTATTTTCCCAGTAATCCCTTTCCTCCGTCTCCAGTGTTCCGTTCGTCATCCCGACCTCCCGTTGCTGAATCCCCGCCTGTCTGACTCTTCCTCTGCCGGTTCCTGATCCCCGCCTGTCTGACTATCCTGCCGATTCCTGATCCCCGCCTGTCTGACAATCCTGCCGGCTCGCCGGATCCTGCCTGTCTGACTATCCTGCCGATTCCTGATCCCCGCCTGTCTGACTATCCTGCCGGCTCTCCGATCCCTGCCTGTCTGACTCTCCTGCCGGTGTTCCTGAATCCCCGGCCTGTCTGACTATCCTGCCGGCTCTCTGCGATCCCTGCCTGTCTGACTCTCCTGCCGGATTCCTGATCCCCGCGCTCTGTCTGACTATCCTGCCGGCGCTCTCCGAATCCCCTGGCCTGTCTGGACTCTCCTGCGGTTCCCTGATCCCCCGCCTGTCTAACTATCTGAATAAACCCATCTTCCCTTTCCACCCCTTCTCAGTTCCTCTGTGGTTCGCGGCTTGGGTCCTAACTGTTCGCTACCTTTAACAGTACGAACTGGCCAGCCATGGGACCCAGCTGACGCAGAGGCTTGCCGCCAGATGATCTCCGCCAGGGGGCCTCTCCTAGGCCA
>OLKM01004509.1:0-21897 GCA_900291075.1 Melanogrammus aeglefinus | reverse complement strand
TGTATTTGGTATGTAAATGAGTTAGTAATGTATTATGAACCTGTTTTTCTAATGGTCTATAAGAGTTTTTAATAAGGACATTAGTGAGGGATTTATAAATGAGTATTATGTAATTTACAAAACATGTATAAAAGTGTATTTACAAACATGTTTCAAATGATCTCTCATGATCTTAAATCATATATAAGGACATTAGTAAGCTGTTTTTAAATGAGTATAGATGTATTATTGAACATGTTTCAAATGATTCTTCAACGATCTAAAAGATATTTATAGGACATTAGCAGGCTATTTGTAAACGAGTAGTCATGAACATTTTCCAAACCTTTTCTAATTATTTATAAGAGCATTAATAAGGTAGGCCTATTAATAATGGTCTGCTCACATTTTACAAATGATTAAGCAAGCAGTTCCATGAGTTAGTAATGATTCATAATATCCTTTATAAGGCATGTGATGATGGTCTGCTCACCATTTATGGGTCATCATGAATAACCTTTATTTAAAAAAATCCAGTCTGACACCGCTAAAAGTTAGCGGTTTCACAATAACTCTCAAAATGTTGCAGTTTTCGGCTAACGCTTAGCTCAAAACCCTGTAGAAACCCATAGTAGCTAGCTAGTCTCGCTGCTAATAGTAACGTTAGCGTGCCCACAAAGGCAAAATTATGTTTGCCTCTCTGTTATGTGCATTACGTTAACTGCATTACCCCGAATGCAGTAGGCATACTGGCAGTAGACTGTGGTATACATGTAAAAGTTATAGTAAATCCCACGATGACTGTGTCAGCCTTTTATTGTAGAGTGCACTACACGGTATAACAGCCTTCAGTCTCTTTCACTGTCGTTTTAGCCATAGCCGTCAGCCATTCTAAATAGGTTTTTAAAAATACATGAAATACATTCCCTATTTAACGGATAGAGAGCAACCAGCATTACTCCGTAGCAAATTACTTTAGATGTCAAGAATGGAATTTAGAATCTAAAGCGTTACCAATTCATCAATGGCAATAACACACAACAAAACAACAAGGAAATACAGTGAAATATTTAATTGTACATTTTAGAAATGTCATACAGGAGCCGACCAAGTACCCCATGTTTGTGCTTTTTCCCCAGCCATTCACTCCACTCAATTACATTGAGGTGCTCAGAGAGCAAACTCTCCGTTCTATTTCCACGTAGCCTCCATATCTGTTCCTTGTAGGTGCGCCATGCCCTCTCTATGTTCTGTGTATGGGCACCAGTACGTGGATCCACGTACCACCTGCTGTGGTTTACCGTGAAGTGGCGGTATCCTAATGCAGGGAGGACACGATAAGCCCGCCACTCATCACTTACGATGGAGGAGCCCTGCCTCACATGACGCGTAATCATTGGTAGAAGGTGTCTTCTGGATCTTGTTTCGACCAGCCGCAGTATTGGCTTACCCTTCTTTCTCCCGTCATTCCTCACACTCAACATACCAAAGACCCACTTCTTCCTCTTCCATCCTCCAGCCATTCTTCCTCTTCCATACTGTTGGATTAATGTAATTAAAAAAAGCAAACAAAATGGATGAGAGCAAAGAACGAAACATAACGCAAATACCCGAATAACTGTGAATAGGCTTCATAATTGTAGACCCAACATAATTTTTTTTGTGCTCAAGCAGCCAATTGTACTCCACCTATGTATTAAAATTGGCCGATATTGCCACGGAAAGAGATGCGGCGGAAAGACAAAACACACCTTTCTTTTATGTCGGAAATGGCTCTCATCAATCTGGACGAATTCTCTCCGTCCACCAATGACCTGTCCTCTCCGTCTTCTAAATTTTTCAATCGCTGTCACACAGACCCTCCGCAACTTTTTAGACATTTTAGTGAGGGTAGCAGAGCTCCCTGCTATGTCGTCAGCCATCATATCGATTTGTCTCATGCGTAGTCCCTGTGAAAATCTAAATAAACATAAAGTTAACATTGATTTAAATGTATTTACTGTATATTGTCTGCAATGTGCACCGAATGCAACAATTGTATAGGCCTACAGTCATACCTGTGAATGAACCGCATCCAGTCACAGAGAGAGGTTTTCGAACGGCTGAATATGGACCTGTGCCTGACAGATTTCTGTCTCTTATGCCCTCTGTGCACTGCTCGTTGACATATCCTATTAAAATAGTATAAAACATTGTAAATAGGCATATTGGGATAACAGTAAACCAGGATAGATTTGGGATAGTGCATGAGACAGTCAGAAGCATGTTCACTGGTAATGCGCGATGGCTTTATGATCGGACTATGAAGCATGGGGACATGCTTCCCAGAAACAGGGGGGGAGCCTAATTAATGTACTTTTACTGTAGTCTATCAATTAGCTTAGGCTGTCAATATGCATCAATAATCCACATTGATATTAACACCTTTTCTTACCAAGTGTAATTGTCTCCTCCCTTGTCTTCTTTCAATTTCATCCTGCGATTGCAGAGATTGCATTTCATTTGTGGCCTTAACAGATGTTTTTTCTGTAGCCATTTGATTAGCTTCAGGCTTCGTTTCTTCGACCTGCGCCTATGAATAAGCTCCAGCAATTTCCTATTCAATCTATTCATCATAAACTAGTATTCCAGCACACACACTTATTTGGCACACAGACAATGTTTTCACACTTACTTAATGCGTAATGGAAGGAAGGAAAGGTTAGAGAGTTTTGGTACCAGTCCCGTCAACGGTGGTTGTTCTTCACCCACAAATGTCTCACCAGAAAACAAAAAATACTAAAGTTGGCTAACCAGCAATAAATTGAATAGTTTGTCAGGAGAACTTTCCAGTTTATTTAGCGCCATATTTCCATCACACATGGAAACAATTAAAACATGTAACATGATGATAATTTTATTTAAAACCCATTCATAGTTCCTGCAGTGTTGAGTAGAGGGGGACAGCCAATCAGGTGGGCACTTAGATTCATCACACGAGGGAGTCGGAACACAACTGCCAACTTGTTGCAGACATGAGACGTGCTGATACCCGCTCTCGGTCTAAACCGGTCCAGCGAACACGCTGAGCTCGGCAAGGAATACCCCTGCCGCCGGAGACGAATCGGTTGAGGAGGAAGCGGCGGGAACGCCTTCCACCGGTAAGTTGCAAGGCCAAGCTAATGCACATGAGAGCCGCGGTGGTAAGCTAGCTAACCAGCTGTAAGAGCTAGCTAGCTTGCCATTGACAGCTATTGATAGTTAGCATCCACGTGTTCAGCTGTCTCATGCCTGAGTGTCGTTCCGACAGGCATTAATGTACAGATGTAACTAGGAGTCGCAACCCAAATATGCTTGAAGAGCCAATTGGGACCAAAAAAACAAAAAAAACAATCTGTCAGGAGCCGCAAAAAATTTAAAGCCCTTATAGTAAGCCTTATAATGAAGGCAACACATTGCTATAAGTGTCTATATTAGCTACACATAACCTACTATAAAATGACTAAGTAGGCTACAAATACATAATGAGCATTCTGATTAAATGTCTATTTTCCTTGCAGCGCATCCTGGAGAGAATGACGCACCATGTGACTACTATGCTGCCGATGGTGGTTTAAGTTCACTCTTCGTTACAATATTAATCGGATTATGTTTATTTGCATTTGATGAAATTATAGCAGATACTATAAAGAAATCAGATTTTGATTGTTAATTTATATTTTGAGGATTCGAAAAAAACAACAAAATGAACGTGCATAACTGGCCTGTCATTTCAGACCTCCCCCATGGGGAAAAAAAAATGCAGGCCCCTCCATAACACAATAGAATTTTTTAACTTTTCCGCCTTATCTGGGCCAACAGACAGGTGGAATAAAACGCAAGCCTGCAAACTATAAAAAATAAAACAGCAGCTTTTGAAAAGGTAAGTAGGATATAATGAAAATTAATACAATTTAATTCATTTTCATGTACAATCACATGGATATCTGTCCATTATCCTCTTCTCTTTGGTTTCTGCAAAATACAAGTAGTCAGTGCAATACGTATATATTGTATTGTAGGCATTGTGCGCAGCGGCATCCTCTTCTCTTTTGGACTTCGCAAATAACAAAGCAGCCATCCTCGAACCTGAGCAACAAACACAAAAAACACAATTAAATCATATCATTTCCAATTATATATTGAAAAATCAGAAATCACTTTTATAAAAACAGACACTTTGTGCCTTGACCAGTGGCTTTAAAGTGGAAAAAAATAAGTGCCGGTACTATGGGTGCCATGAGCTCATAAGAAGTCCCGGTACGCAAGGTTAAAATTGAGAGAGTGCCAGTACTCCGTACCGGTGCGGTACCGGCCCACTTAAAGCACTGCCTATGCAGGTTGTGTTCTTACCTGTTAATGTGACTTCTTGTTTTTCGGACATCATGGACAGCTTCTCAATATCGGGCATGTAAGATGTAACTTTAATTTTCATGCAGACTGCAAGCTCTCATCTGTGAGGCGGGTGCGTATTTGGATTTGATTTAGTTCTGTTTGAGAATTATCTGCTTGCACAGGTTATGTTGATCCAAAGATGGATAACACTCCGATGCATTTCTCTTCATGTTCCTATTAACTGTTCAGGATCCGCATCCATGTGTCAACCACAAGTTCTCGGGTGTGGAAGGCTTTCAATTTCGCTCCATTTGTGGCTTTGGGCAAGCTCGGCTTTCTGGCAAGTGACGTCTTCAAGCTTGGCTGTTCAGGCTTTTGAACTTGAACACCCCACAGACCTTTGTCAGCTATATCGGCCATTTCCAATTTCAAGGTCAGCTTGATTTACCCCTTGGAAAGTGTTCACAAGAGGACGGTCGTCTCGGGCTTGTGACAGAGAGAAGGATAGTGTCATTTTTTCTTTCGGAACTCGCTAAATCTGCTCGCAAATGCAGTTTGTTATATCAACGATCGCATGTAAATAATCACCGTTGAGTGGGTGATCGTGGAAGGGCTTCTTTGAACTCTCTCAGGGAGGGAAAGTGAGAGAGGGTGCCTTGCTGTACATCTCTGGCGAATGCAGTCAGCTTGCGCTCGAAGGACAAAACAGGTTTCCAGCACTTGCAGTGCAGTGGTTTCCTGACACTGGAGACTTTTATTCAGCGTGTTTAGGTGACTTGTCATATCACCATAAAAGTGCAGTTTTTCTTTGCTTTCCAGGAATGTTTTCACATGTTCTTAACAAGCAACAAAGCGATGCAAAACCTCACCCCTGGACAGCCATCTGACTTTGTTGTGTAGCAGGAGATCGGAATATTTGCTGTCAACTTCATATTAGCAATGAACGGCAACTGACGGTGGTTTAATGCCTTTCGCAATTATCTTGTTTCACCATTTGGATGACAAGATTCATCACCTCCATGCACTCCGGCGGGAATGTTTGTGCACACAGTGCTTCTTGTGTGCAAGATGCAGTGAAATCAAGCAGATTTCGATCCAACGCTTTCTGTAGCAAAGTCACAAACCCCTTTGTGATCCTCTCATACTGGTGCCCCATCTGTAGGCCACTGAAATCAGGTGGTTGGGTGTTCATTCCATTGTCATTTTAAACACTTCAGCACAGCCTCACATATGTTCTCCCCCGTGTTTGGCCTTTCAGTGGCATTAATTCGATAAGTTCTTGTTGCGGGGCCCATCAGAGTTAAACATCCTGCATAACAAAGCTGTCTGTTTTCAATATCGATTTACCATCACACTGACTCATCACAGGCAATTGAGAATGCTGGAGCTGCATTAATGTCCGGATTTGTTGATTGAGTGATGTTACCTGCCATTTTAATGGCCCTTTTCTATTAAACTGTCTTTGTGGAGAGAGGCATGCCTTTAATTTTCTGTATTATTTCGGTTTTTGTTTTTGAAGTCTGAAAATAGGTGCTCTGATATCTGAAATGAATGAATCCCTTCATGTAGTCACCATCTGTGAACGGGTCTTCCACGCTTCATTACTCCCAGTTGCAACAAAGCTAGCAGCAGTAGTGGAGTTTGGAGATGCAATCCACTTCTTAAATCTATCTTTGCGCTCCTCTAATTTCGCCAGAAGTAATGCAATCGCACTTTTCTCTCACTCCTAACTGGGTACTGGCTGCAAAATGTAGCATGCCTTCCCTGGAAATGTCTTTCCAAAATTACTCTTTTTGTTATTTGACAATTTTTCATTACAAAGCAAACAGGCAGGCAATCCTTCCGCATTGGCAAATGAAAGCAAATGATTTCGGTCCAAAACTATTAAATCCTCTGTTCTCCTCAGGTATCTTTCTCTTTTTACCTTTGGATCCATGGTCCACTCACACGCTCGCCGTTTTTTTTTCTTACAACAGCACCACGCCCACTACGCCGAGTCTGTAGCGGGCTATGACGCAAATCTTCATTGACAGAATGTTATGTGAATTGAAAGTGGAAAATGTAATTCTGCAATTTTTTTTACAGCATTGGAAATTGTTAAGAATGTTTGTGTCATATTTGCCCTCCTACAGAAACTATTAAAAAAAAAAAAAAATGTAATTTTTTTTTCAGAAATTTTTGAAAAAGCTCTCAAAGCTCCAGGGAGCCACTAGGGCGGCGCTAAAGAGCCGCATGCGGCTCCAGAGCCACAGGTTGCCGACCCCTGCTAGTAACCTTAGACTATCAAAACGAATTTTCCCTTTTTGCTTAATGTGCATATGTGATAACCTCATTTATTGGAAATGAGCGGGTTGTGAACATTTTTATTTGAAAAGTTGTATTTTTTCCCCCAAACATTAAGCTAGGACCACAGTCGCTCCAAATGCCAAAACTGGCTTCAACGGAGACTGCGCCATGAGCTGCAGATGGCCAGGCAGAAGTTGGACTGGCAGCAAGGAGCTGGTGTTAAAGACTTGACCAAAGAAAGGGACTTCCTGCTGGAACAAATGGCTATGAGTAAGTCAATTTGCCATATTTGACAATACACTTTCTAACTTGAAACCTTTTCGTGCCAGCCCAAACGTGCCCTCATGGTCTTAATACCACGTGCTTATAATCTCTTATGCTAACATAAAGTTATCATTGTGTTGCCGTATGCGTTACTGATGATGTAAGTGCATAATTGTATGTTCCTGCTAGCATTAGCCTACTCTCTTCGTGTTTATGTTGATTAACATTATTGGTTAAATTCTAGTCATTTCCTCACGTACGTTTGCATCGACCTGTGCTAGCCTGTCTCCTACACTGTGCCACGGAGATTCGCGTGTTCGGATCGTGGTGGTAGCTGGACATAGGCTCCTAGGCAATGCCTGTTATTTTCCAATTTGTGGTCTCTCATATTTATGTAACTGCATTGTAATTCTAGTGTTTATAATACACTGAGTGCAGGTGATTGGTATAACAATTATTATTATTATTTCAGTTGTTTGCATAGCAAATCTGCATATTGCAATAATAGTGAATTATTATATTATGAATTATTAATATGTAATTGCACAATTAGTGAATTATTATATTTATAATAATAATGAATAATTACTATGTATATTGTTAAATATTAAGGATTATTGGTACAGGTTGCTATTATGTTATATTTATTTTTTTCTGTATTCTGTATTTCTTTATTCTACAGAAAGCCAAACTTTTAATTATAATAACTAATGATATTATGATATTTTTAATACGGTAATTATATAAAACAAAAAAACAGTAACGGGATGATTTTGAACTCAGAAAACTAATTTCCAAAGACCATCACACTTACTAGTGTGCTACGCACATGCCTATATTTTCCACTAATCATCCTCGGTCATTGTCTGTTTTTAGCAGCAAGAAAAAAGGACAAGGGCAGTCCACCCCAGGCGAAGAAGTGCCAGTCGCAGGGAGCCGACTCAACCGACTCGTCCAAGTCGGGGCCTGATTCTTCCACTCTTCTTCCGACTCTTCTTCCGACTCTTCCTCCGACTCTTCCTCCGACTCTTCCTCCTCGGATGAGGGACGGAAGAAGAAGAAGAAGAAGAACAGCAGGGGAAAAGGACGGAAGCAGGGGAAAAGGGCAAAGAACCGGAAGGGGCAAGGTGTTTACCAGCGAGGTAATAAGAATATACAGTGGCGGGGGAAAGTGTACACCCACTTTCAAGTGTATCAAGTTTGATAATTGAATTAGTAGTATATGTATGATGTGCGCTGTACTCATTTTACCTTCTCTCATTTGAAGCTAAAGATCCTGAAGAGGTGGTGGCCCGGTACCGCAAGGTGCTGAAAATCTGCAGGAAGGGAAGAACCATGGGGGCAGCCTTCAAAGCTGTGGGGGTCGACCGCAACACCATTGTTGTAAATGCCCCCATGGCAGAGCTGTGCATTGCTGCCCCAGAGGCGTATGCAGAGCTAAAAGAGAGCGCCCCCAAAAAGGAGAAGCTCTCCAGTTTTGCACAGAGGTGCAAAACTAGCTGATCCCCTTATTTAAAGTTACGTTGTTGTTGTTGCTGTTGTGTTAGATATTAGATTATTAGAATGCATGTTTAAAGTGAATTTATTGTCAGTGTGGTTTTTTAAATAAATGTTTTACAATTTCACTTCATTCCCTCGATGCTGTGTTGTGTGTTTTTGCCATTGATATGTTTAACAACCTAACGTTTGAGGTCATTTTTGGAGTTGTTGCTGCAGAAGTGTCTTCTAATGGTATGTCCCTCAGTAACAGGCCATTTGTAAATGCTTATAAAGTATAGACAGTACCAACTTTATATCAACCCATGCAAAACACTTTACTAATGGTAAGTAAATGGTTTCTATAGTATGGTCCTCAGTTACTGGCCATTTGTAAATGCTTATAAAGTATAGACAGTACCAACTTTATATCAACCCATGCAAAACACTTTACTAATGATAAGTAAATGCTCTCTAAAAACCTATATTAAGCATAAACTAAGGTGTTACATGTGCTCACATATATTATTTCACTTATGAATTGGACGATAGCTTATGCTTGACAAAGGTTATTCATGATGACCCATAAATGGTGAGCAGACCATCATCACATGCCTTATAAAGGATATTATGAATCATTACTAACTCATTGAAACCTGCTTGCTTAATCATTTGTAAAATGTGAGCAGACCATTATTATATACCTTATTAATGATCTTATAAATAATTAGAAAATGGTTTGAAAAATGTTCATACAAACATGACTACTCGTTTACAAATAGCTTGCTAATGTCCTTATAAATGATCTTTTAGATCGTTAGAAAATCATTTGAAACATGTTTGTAAATACATTAATACATGTTTGTAAATACATTAATACTCATTTATAAATCCCTAACTAATGTCCTTATAAAAAACTCTTATAGATCATTAGAAAACAGGTTCATAAATACATTACTACTCATTTACAAATACATTACTAAGGTTTGTAAATGTTGGGATAACAATTTGTAAATGATGAACAAACTATGAACAAATGCTTCATAAATGGTTTATTATGGAGGGTTATTATAAAGTGTTACCGACATTTTTTGTATTTTAAAATCCTTAAATGTCATTGACCCAAACATAATCTGTCAAATTCAAACAATAAAGAATATTTACCAGACACGTGTATATATCTTTTGAGGCTGACCATTTGCCAGGTTCCACACTTGTAGTCTACCAAGGGATAGTTGTCAGTCAGTTCATTTAGCTCAGCCACTACAATCTCTCTTTCTGAATATGACTGGATTTCAAATGCTCTATAGTGCTCTCTGTACCACGAAGCTAATCTTCTGCATATGAAGATTAATGTGTTTTCTAATGTACACATCTGAAGTATCTCTGCGAATTCAGGCAGTCTACCGACTGATCCATGCACAATAATCATCCCATTTCTGTATTCAATACCATTGCTGGAGACACTCTGTGCTAGTGTGACTGTTGTGAGATCCGGGTATTTTTGTCTTAGGTGAAGTGATACATCGTCTTTCATTACATCCAATGGAATTGTTGAGATGTTTGTCACATCAAGACCAGATCTCTGGTAACTCCTTGTGTGCATGTGATAACCAATCATTAGCTGGTGCTTATTTGCCAAAGACAGTGTAATGTTTTTGAAACACTTTGTGTGTCGGACAACCTGTTTAAAATAACTGTGCTTGGCCTCAAAGCGCATTGTCCAAAATTTCACAATGGGGCCAAACAGCTTTATCATTTCTGGATAATGCTCGAGAAAGTGATGTTTTGGTCGGATTCTCTGATCTGGAAACACTTCTTTATATCTCCGTCTGTGCTCTGAGATTTTATACTCTAAATATGCCACAGACTCCTCACAGTGGAAAGTTGCGACAACCAGCTCTACAATATCTTTCAAATCTAGAATCACTTTCCAGGCTGGCTCATCTTCAGGAATCAAGTGACCAATCATAAATGGTAATAACCTTAGCAAACACCAATTTTCGTGGGCGTTTCCACCAATTGACCCTTCGCTAAGCCCCTCCCCTAAACAGCCACTGACCAATCCTACGTTAGCAACCGTGTGGTAGCAACCGAGAGGTCTGTCAAGCTTTCAGCAGATGCTAATATGCCGAAGCGGTGCGGCATACGGGACCTGTAAATCCGACACCCGATACTCTCAAAGTGTCGAAGGTGGTGTCCCAATTTTTCCCTTCCCCAAGCCCAAGACCCAAGAAGAGAGGTGCAACACGGTGGATAAAGCAGTGTGGAAGACCACTATCGAACAGCTGAACTCAACGCGAAATAGAAAGATAAAAGTGAGACTCACAACCAATCAAACCTAAATAATATCCTTAATACATGTATCAATAGGTCTCCGTTTGCGGTCACGTCTGGCTTTTGCGACCACTACGGATGATATGGGCACAGCTTTTATTTTATTACTCCTCGGTTTATTGCCATAGTGTTGTGGCACACTTGTGCAGGACTTCGTTGGGCTTTCTTGCTGTCTGTTTTATGAGCTCCAGGGTATATAATCAATTCCCACTATATGGGAACAATATCCTGGCGAGCTGTAAACAAATACAACCGGTGTGTATTTGTCCGCCAGCAGACGATATTGTGGATATATCCCTCAAAACGCATACTGCAAGACCCTTCTGTCGGCTTCTCTCTGACCGTTTTTTCCAAAAATGTGAGGTGATTTTCCTTTGGAAATTGTGTTTGATGGTATCATTGAAAACGCCATATTTCTCTTTGCTAGGAGCGAAAAGCCTTGACAGACATAGCAACAGCAACTAAGGGGGGCGGGGCTTAGCGAAGGGTCAATTGTTTTACGACTTGAAAAACTGAGTGGCACCAAGTGAGGACGATTCTTTTTGTCACCCCACTTGTATTGAAAGTTTTTAATGTGATTATTAAGGTCAAAAAGTGTTAACAACTTCTTGGAAATAAGTTGACCAAAACACAATGCAAGCTCAATTGGGACTATGCCCTCAAAAAGGTCATGGACAACATCAGGGGGATATCCTGAGGCCACACAGAAGTGGGCAAGTCTCTCTGTGAAAATACATGCTTTTTTAACACCAAAAAAGCTACCCTCGCTTGCAAGGGCAGTATTTATATGGAATTGATGAAGCTCTTTGTTTCGTGGGGTAAATGCACCTGATTTTACTTCAGTGACCTGAATTTCTTCCCGGTGGGCAGTGCAAAACCTACAACAATACGGGCCTGAGAAACCTTCCACAAAGCCAGCTATTCCATGTGCTGCAAGATTGTCTGACACGACACACTGAAGTGTTCCCTTCACAAATGTACCCAGCTGTGAGACAAATACACCTTCCTGCTCCAGGGTAACAAGATCTTGCAGTAGTGGCTCACATATTTTGCGATAGCCATAGGTCTTTACGTCATCACTTTTGCATAAGAGAGCCAGGTATATTGATGCCAAAGAAGAATGGCTGCTAGGTGGCAAATTTACCAAAATCCAATAGACAGCACACAATTTGTGTATTTTACGCGAAGTACCAAGGGGGTTGCAAACCTCAAAATCATCTACGTATAGACAGATCGAGATTCTCAACTCTTCTCCTGACAGAAAATCATTATTCTTGAAGTACTGGCCATCTTCAAAAAATCTGTAATGCAGTTGGTCACTTACTATCTGTTGCTGTCTCCTGTTTTCAATAACCTGGTTGAGCACTTCCTTTTGATTAAGTAGCTGCTGTAAAAACGTTATCAAAGGAACATACTGAAAGCTTCTTTTAGCTTTAGCATCAAGTATATACTGAACTGGCTTAACACTATTAAAATTATCGTTATAATATTGTCTCCTCTTATAAGCTGTGGCTAATGGTCCTTCCTTTCCTAAAGCTTTTGATAGGATTAGATGAAAAAAGTGAACATCCTAACTCTTTGATAAGTTCCTGGTCAACTTGTAGGTTATTTTTATTAAAGAAGTCAAAAAGAATGTTGTTAGATACAGGCAACAGGGCAGAACTCACCAAATACTGCAACTCGTTTAACAGTTCGTCAACAGCAGATGCTGCTACATGGAAACAGTTTTCCAACTTTAAAAAGACAAATGCCAATTTCTGTTCTATAATTTTTGGCAAGTCCTCGTGATCTGGGACCAGTGCACCATGTTCAAGTTCAGTATCATCATTTAACTCCTCCCTCTCAGTTAAACATGTATCTCCCAAAGTAGAATTTTGTGAATCTGATGTGTAATTTCTCACAATACCAGCTTTGAAATCTTTCAGTGTGTATTTCTTGTGCTTTCTGTTCTTGCGAGTTTGATATGTTCCATAAATATTTGTTGTAAACGAACAATTATCAAACAAACAACAAATGGTTTCATGTATTTTTAGATGGTCATTAACATGACTTAAAAATTCTTTCAACGAGGCAATATGAAATACGTGAACAATGATGGCAGCAAAATGTTGTGCCATCTACTAATTTCTGAGATGTCTGATCAACTTGTGACCTATATAGGTGACTTCGCAGTGCATTCCAAGTTTTAAATTTGCATGGACAGCTTAAATATATGCATGGATAAGGGTGTCTGCGGCCAAAATGGCCATGTTTTAACCTGTAGTGCTTCAATAGCTGATATCTTGTAGTTTCTTCTGCAGCACACTCTCTACACTTCCACATATCTGAAAATTAAAAAAAAAAAAACAATAAAAGAAAACATGAATATCCAATGCAGTACAAGTTACATATATATGAGGTTACTTCAAGGTAGAGTAGGCCTATATGTTGATAATCCAAAACAGTGTCAAAATCCGCAAATGTCAACAAAAAATCTGCTGCCTGTCTGTAGTGTATGCGCGATGAAAAAATAGGCAGGTGTTTATATACAGCGAAGGATGCCAAAATGGCTATGCTTTAGGGTTGGGCGATGTCCCTTAAATTGGCAGTTGATGTTTACAGTAAAACATTGTGCTGGACGATGATATCGTCGTCGGGGGGCGGGGCCGTTAATAGGCGGCCCATGAAGCGGGCCGCCTATTAACGGTGTGGACCAAGCGGTTCTGCGGTATTTACCGTATAACTGCACACAACTTTATTTAAAAGCAATCAAATAGACATGTTTGTTTGTATTTTGGTGTCCGGTGCGTGTGGATGTGCGGCTCCTTCATGTTAATAGCGGAGTCCGGGAGGGTTCACCTTCACAGCGTAGTTACTAGGGATGTGCGACTATCGTTTTAAAAAATACTAAAGTGTTTTTTAAAGTTAGAAAGATATTAGATATTCAACCGATATTCACGCTCCGAATTACAGCGATCAGACACGGGGGAACTAAAGCTGCGATCACCGGTATGAGTCTCGTGTGTCTAGCGGTGTCTACCTGCCTAGGTGTTTACCTAACCAGGTGTATTGGGCAGTATTTCTGTAGCGATGAGTTAAATCAGGGCTTGTTGCGACCACGGATGTATTCGGTTTGCGATGCTCATGGGTTCTTATTTTTATGTTTTACTTTTTGCTCGACTAATGAAAACGTATTCGACTAAGCCTCCGTCGACTATTAGGGGGCAGCCCTAGTTAACTTACAGCACTTTATATGGACCATTAGTTATATTTTCAATTTATTTACAGAGCAATCTGTAAATAGCAACCTGTAAAGTTTTTAGGTAATAACTATAGAAGAGACTATAAGATTAGTGTGTGTCGGACGAAGGGGGCATGGCATCACGATGGTGGCTCTCCATCGTGATGTCAGTCGGCCATCACGATGGACGAGGACATCGTCCATCGGCACAACCTTACTATGCTTACACAGGCAGCGTATTACTACCATAGATGGAGTTCTAAGATGCAGACAGGAGTCCTGGAACATGCATTGGAAAGTACTGCTGTGTAAAAGGGGATCACAAAAAATATTTTAACATGGAACTGAAAATGATAGCTTATTCAATATGACAAGCTCAGGGTGATACAGGTCTTGCTAGTGCAACTCTTGTTGCTAGTGCAAACTGATAAAGCAGCAAACCAGTTTGTTCACTTCACAGACAATTCTAAAATACAAGTATATATGAGTGTTTAGAAAAGCACTATACAAGTTTAATGTATCATTATTGCATTATTCTAGCCTAAATGTTTTATATATTTTATACTCCTTACAGTAACACACTGTGTTACGATTAAATAACAGCACATGTATCAACAGGTTGTAATATCCTCACATAGCCACAAGGGAACAGAAACAAATATATAAGCTGTAGTAACTGCACCTGGCCACCAGATTGGCGGCACACATAATACACTGGGGGCGGGCGCTCAACTCTAGCCAATCAAAACATATTATGCGTCATAGAGGCCACGCCTGCCCAGGTACTACCAAACCACGCAAGCGGGGAGACGGCAGAAAATCTAGGGCAGCGTATCTATTTAGATATTAAGCCTAAGGGTTTACTCCAAGCGTGAATTATATAATTCCCCTCCATTTGCTTCATAGATAATAGACCTAAAGCTAAGCAAATAAAGTGAGTTATAAAAGCGATCCTGTGTCTGCGGCCTTCTTCCTCAAAGGAACACCACTACAAACTGTAGTAATCTCTAACACTTCACTGGTGTTTCAGATCTGTACTATTATTTAACGAATGAGCAATGAATAAAATCAAAAACACAGCAATAATTTCAAGTGACTTACAGTACAAATAATTTTTACTTTAAGGCAATAAAGCAATAGCCTTACCTGTATTAGCTTTTTTTTCATTACCTTTTGCACATCCATTTGACACCTTTAAACACTCAATCTGTCTTAAACCATGGTTCGTGCGTTGTAAATAATACACTTGTAAAACCTAAGCTAACTCATAAAAAATACCTTGAAAACGTGTAAAGAACACAGAAAAATAGCGGCCGCCATTTTGTCCCATTCACGTTCATTGTTAACTCTGTGACTAAGCAAATTCCTAACAGCAATCATTTCAGTGACTTGCAGTACAAAGACAAACATTTAACTTTGAGCCAACATACACCATAAGATAACATATATAAGCTATTAGCTCAACCAAAACACGATAGTATGGCGATTACTTGCTTGCGACGTTCATGTTCACGGAGATTTGGCGCATGCGCAATACTGTCCTACGGAAAGCGTAGGACTGTAATTGTGCGATTCACTCAACACTGTTACTACTTAACTGGCTTATTTGGCTGTAACAACTTGACAAATGGAAGTGAGACCGATTAAAGTGAGCTAAGTATCAGACGTGTAAAGAACACAGAAAAATAGCGGCCGCCATTATGTCCCGTTCACTTTCATTGTTAACTCCGTGACTAAGCAAATTTAGAAACGTTTCATGTAGCCTAAACATTGACCATAGAACTAAACTTCATCATTGGGATATTTAAAGACCCAATTTCACGACTTAAAAAATATTTAAAAAAAAAATGTTTTTGCTATTTTTTATGTATTTCAATTATCTGACATCGTGCAATGTGGCTAGCTCATACGCTAGCTAAGGATTGATACCAATGTACAGATATTGCCCACAAGTTTGCAATTCACATAAAATCGTCATTACGTCTTTCTCACCGCATGCTGACATTACTTACAACATCACAAACTGCATTAAAAATATGAACTTACTCCGATATTTCCTCAGACTTTGCTTGATGAGTCCGTTATCAAGATGGCGATTACTTGCTTGCCACGTTCATGTTCACGTTCACGTGAGATTTGGCGCACTGTCCTACGGAAATTGTAGGACTGTAATTGTGCGATTCACTCAACACTGTTACTTTGTATTTACTTAACTGGTTTATTTGGCTGTAACAACTTGACAAATGGAAGTGAAACCGATTGAAGTGAGCTAAGTGTCAGACGCCAACGCTAATTAAATTTGACATAGAAGCATCAATTAATATCAACTAGGGCTGTCAACCTTCCTCTTCAATCCCATTCGAATTTCATTCCTTTTTTTTCTTTTAAATTCGAATAATATTCGAATTTTTAATGTTAATATTTAGCCTATTATGTATTACTATGTAGGTTACCTATACAGTGTAGAGCATGTGGTTGTTATACGTTTTGACCAGTAGAGGGCGTTGCGATAACCAGTACACATTTTATACCAAAAGTCAGGTGATATTTTTCTTACTAGGTAAATAATAATTATGCTCATGCACAAAATGAATAAAGTTAAATTGTGAGTTTTTAAACAATGTGAATGAGCATTTTGAGCAACACAGTCATCTCATTTTTTCTCCCAGCTTCTAACAATGAATTAAGCAAAGACATAGGCCTACACAGCATTACACAGCTTATCTGTTCACAGTGCTCTTTATTGACAACTTTGCCCAAAAACAAAAACTTCCCCACACATCCACTGGCTTATCCTTCGCACTTGAAAGATATTTTCTCAGAATAGTAATCCCATTAAAACTTGGGTCAAATAATTGTATACAAAAATAACTCAAAGTGCGCGCATACAAAAATAACTCAAAGTGCACCGCTTATGGCGGTAGTGGTAACAGTATAATAATAGGCCTTAACATTTCAAACATCACAAATAAGTTTTTTATCTCTAAAGATTGTTAGCCAAAAACACCAGGCGATCCACATTTCCAGGGTCTAGTGCAGAGCGTTTTTTATTTACTATCATCCCAGCCGTGGAAAAAACCCTTTCTGCTCTAACTGAGGTGCCGGGGATGCTCAAGTACGCCGTGCCAGCTGGGCGAGGTGGGGGTACTTGGCTCTTGGCTCTCCACCACGTCAATGGGTTGCTGTCGGTGGGTAATGGGGTCTCAGTCTCGTACATCTGCATTTCTTGCATTAGCACAGCTCCAATATCCAAAGTACCACCTGGGCCAGCATTTTGGCGATAAACATCCCCAAAAAGGGACCCCATAGCACTGAGAGCGGTTTTCTCTGAGTGCTGTGTCTCCGTAGCTGTGCCTGCTCCCTCTTCATCCTCCACATGTTCTTCATCCTCCGCAATCGAACTCATCTCTCTGTGTACTTTATCACGTACCTCCTGCTGTTGGTCTCGGGCCAAATGAATCAGCCGATGGAAACGCGGGTCGAGGTAGCTAGCAGTATTGAGCAGCATGAAGGCATCTTTGATATGACTGTAGCGCTTCTCGAGGTCGGCGGAGATCTTTGATTTCATGTCATTGAGTGCTTGCAGATCGCTGATAGATGGCTGAAGATGTGACATAAGCACATACTTAAGGGGGAGAGCGGCTGATGCGGTTGGGAATCGATCAGTTGATAACGCCTCAGTGGCCACTTTGAAAGGCTTTAGCACTGCTCTCACCTACAGAAAAAACATAAATAAGAATACTTGATGACTATATGGGCCTAACAATCCGCACCTCGATCACGCTGAAACTTTCTCGCGTCTCTATTAATAATTATTGGTTTATTAAATTTAGGCATGTAAGACAAAATTGCTGGGTTATTTTAATTTCTGTGACTCACCTGCTCCATAAGGGTCCACTCGTTGGTGCTCAGCTCATGATGGCCGAGTTTTTTCTCCATAATGACTGCTGCCACCGGAGCTTGTTGTTCGGCTGCCCGACACACCATATCATAAGTGCTGTTCCACCGGGTAGCGCAGTCATTGATCAGCTTCGCAATTTTCACTCCGAGCAGCTTCTGTTTAGATTCTAGGAGTTAGCTGTCAAGTAGTTGACTTTGTTGAAATGCAGCGCTGTGTGGCCTTGAGTCTGCTGATATAGGATTTTTCGATAGCTCGCACTGTCAGCCCTTTTTCTCACAGCTAAGTTTATAGTGTGGGCCATGCATGGGACATTGGCTACCTGCAGGTGCCTCTCGACGGCGTTAACATAATTAGCCGCTTTGTCTGTGGTGATGGAGAGCACTGACTGGCGACTCACGTTATACTCTCCGAGTATGTTGGTGATGCACTCTGCAACGTTTTCAGCAGTGTGGGTTTTCTGAGCTTCGGCTGTTTTAAGAATAATATCCTTCAGTTCCCAGTCCTCATTTATAAAATGTGCGGTGACTGTCACGTATGCCTCGGTGGCTATTGAGGTCCACCCATCTGTGGTCAGGGCAAGGTTTTTTCCGCGTATCATTTTCCTGATGTCATCTTTTGTTGTATCATAAAGTTTCACAACTCTGTCACTGATGGTTGCACGGCAAGGAACAGCGTACCTTGGCTCTAGCTCGTGGACAAAATCTTTTAAACCCCAGACCCCTGCGAGAGATGTTTATCGGCCTCATATCTTTGCAGATATAATTCGTGTCAGTTTATCTTGTTATCCTGCTTTGGCGTTCAGCTGATAAGCCCCGTGATGATGAGGCAGGCAGGAATGAGGTGATTCGTGCCTGCTTTGGCTGTGGTGGTGCATCAGCCTCCGAAGTTAGCTCGGCTAGCTTGCCAGGGTGTAGTGTCACCAGGTGTGCCCGCATGTTACTCGTCGTAGTATGATACTTCATTTGAGCCTTGCACAGTCTGCATATTACTGTCTCTCTGTTTGTAATTTTTCCCTTTTCTGATGGAAATCCAAAATACTTCCACACCGAGCTTCTATAATGCCCAGGAGTGGTAATCCCTGCCGGTGAATCCTCCTTACCCGCCATCTCCGATACTGTGTAGGTTACCGTACTAGCGTATTGAAGTAACGTGATAACTCAACTTAACGTGGGAAAGAAAACTTTATATTCATAAGATGTGACAAAAGCTAATACAAAAAGGGCAAGATTCGTTATTAGGCTATGTATAATAATAATAATAATAATAATAATAATAATAATAATAATAATAATAATAAAAAATTCGACTAGTAATTCCTGCATTCAAAGAGTATTGATTTTTTTAATAGTCGAATTATATTCGACTCCCGAAAATCGTTCCAACAGCCCTAATATCAAGTTCAACAATACACAGAGTTCAGTTTTTTGAGTGTAGAAGCTTCAACATATGATTCCCGTTCTCCCCGTGGACCACCAACGGTTGCAGAGGAGAATTTCTGTTACCGCTGTGGGGAGAGTGGGCATTATGCAGGAAAGTGTCAAAACTCTGAAAACCAGGCTAAGGTTATCAAGAGACTGATTCAAGCCCTCAGAGTGTAAAAAGACATGCAACGGACGAGATATGTTGCAGCTGATGATGTGAACTGTGGGGTGAAGAAGAGTGCAGTGTCTGTGCAGAGTACAACTATCCCTGACGGTTTGGTTGGGCCACCTAGTCTCGTCAAGTTGAAAGTTAGTGGTAAACCCTGCACCTCCCTGTTGGACAGTGAGTCTCAGGTGACGATTATATTTGAGCCCTGGTACCAAAAGTACTTGCCAGATATACCCATTCAACCTGTCTCCTGTTTGGCCCTTTGGGGTTTAAGTGAATCCAGCGGCAGCTATCCCTACCGTGGCTAGGTAGTGGTAGACCTGGAGTATCCTGCAGAAATTGTGGGTACCCTCTCAAACTGTGATGGTTCTCGCCCTCATATGTCCGAGCCACAAGACGGCAGATCAGACCTCTGTCATTGTTGGAACAAATGCCAGTCATGTTAGACGCTTAGTGAAGCAATGCAGGGACAGTGGAATTGATGTAACTCAGACCCTGGGCATCAAAGCATATGTAACAGGCGACCAGGCTCCTCCAGAAGTGCGGGAGGAGGGAAGAGATGAGGTTGGCTGTGTGAGGTGGCAAGGACTCTGTCCTTTGACTATACCAGTGTGTTTTGGCACCTCTTCAGATGGCATTGAGGATGGTCGTCATTGGTCGCGATGTAGCAAAGCTAAAAGAAGACCTGAAAGAAGCCTTCAAGCTAGCATCTGCGGCTGCAGATAAAGGGCACCAGAGAAACAAGAAGGCTTATGACCAAAAAGTCGGAATACAGTCTTTGGAGGTTGGCGACAGAGTGCTGATGAAGAACTGGGGCCTGAGAGGGAAAAACAAGTTAGAAAGCCGATGGAGCCCTCATCCTTATGTGGTGGCGGGGATGATGCTTAATCTTCCGGTGTTCAAGATAAGAACAGAATGGAGGAACTGGCACCAAGAACATTCACAGAGACAATCTCCTTCCCATCGGGCAGTTTGTGAGAATCCCGAACACAGACCCGGTGATTGATTTACCTGAGCTGTGACTCACCGGAGGAGTGAAATATCCTCACCTGAAACGCAAAAAGTACAAAGGGAGTTGCAGGAAATGTCTGATTCGTCATCTGACCCTGAGTTTTATTCATCTTGCAGAACTTACCCGAGAGAGTTGTTTCAAAGAGCTCTAGACAATGTTAGACACACAATTGCTGCTCAAGAAGAGATCCATCAGGCAGATGGCAGTGGTGCTGATGCTATATCCTCATCTGATGATGACACAGAGCCAGAGCACCATAGCTTGAGAGACCAAGAGTCTGACCGAGAGTTAGCTCCTGGTGACACCAGTGATACCAGGGGCGTCAGCTCACCCAATACCATACAGGGGCACAATAGGGCACAAAAAAAAAATGCGAGCGTGCGAAGAAATTTTTTTTGGGCAATTATTTATTTAAAAAAAGCATGGGCACAGATAATTAATGCAAGCACGCGAGCAAATATTTTATAGCACTTATTTATTATCATAAAGCGTATCTTCATTAAATATCTGTCAGCAAACATGAACTTGAAAACTGAAAACTTGAAATGTGCAACTGTAAAAGGAAAAACAAAAAAACACCTCTACATACATACATGTCTGTGTTTATCATTTCTATTTCAGACCATCCTATGATGGTGTGATGGTGATGATCCTATGCCCTACTGAAAACACGAACGTAAAGAATCGAGAAACACCATAAGATGGCATGTAGTGTGAACCCGACATTTGTGATTTTTCTCCGATCAACAGGTCCAGCTTAAACAGTTATCGCTACAGTTTAATATATTAGCGAACTGTCTGGCTACTATAGCATAACGACAGACGTGACCACATTAGCTAATAACACCACTTCAGAGACGCCCCTTCACCTTATTTGATGAAAGGCATACACATTTGTTAGACATTCTATGCTTCCAGAGGATAAAAATGTAACGCTTACTGTTTACTTCACTTCACGCCGGCCGGAGTGAATGGTCGCTGACGCTGTGCTGGACAGGTTCAAAAAGTCGATATCAAGGAGAATGATTCTCTCCTCAGTGTGTGCATTCGTCACGTACATTTCATTGCAGCGGCCGGCCAATGAGGGGGGCACCATGCATTCTATTGACGTAATTCAAATAGTAAATTTCTTCAGGGTGTCAAATTTTGTACAATCAATGTTTTAGTGTGTCTTTACTAGGAGGACCAGTACCGTGTTTCTTTAAGATAGCCTTAGATATGACGAACTCCTGGCTCTGTGTTACAGGCAACTCTCCGGCTGCAACATGCTCCGAGTGGCCGCAAGTGGATGCTCCGAGTGGCCGCAAGTGGATTCTAATTACTCTGTCCGTATGTCGGACTTAAATTCTAACGAAAGTGGTAGTCTATATAAAAAAAATGCAAGCATGCATTCTGTAGATTGCCAGATGAGTCAGACTTAAATAAAAAAAAATTAAAGGTATAAATAAATTAATTAATTAAAAAATCTGTGCCCCAGGC
>OLKM01004508.1:17500-21901 GCA_900291075.1 Melanogrammus aeglefinus | reverse complement strand
TAAAAACGGTATTTTGCTTGTTATACTGGTCATACTTACACATAAAGCACTTATTTACCCTCCTACTGCCTCCCACGCGTCTTCTAAAGGTCTTTGTAGGGAACGATGCTCCTTAAATATCCTCATTTCCTGATTGGCCTCGTGGAGGGTATACACAAGGACATCAACCAAGAGGCAGCATGTCCAGAATTAAAGAGAAGCCAATCGCTATCAGTTTACCTGATTACAAGCAGATTCTGGGCCCCCAGGGAATAGAAAACACTTGCTGTAGACACAGCAATGTTTCAAGACAATGTGTGTGTGTGTGTGTGCGGTACATTTTACTGGACGATACCCTACTGGAAACCTCAGAGATTGGGTTTTGACCTTTAACGTTTACTATTACTTCTGCGTTAAGTGCATGATTTGTAGCCACATATAGCATAGGCTAAATACGTAAATTATTCAGTAAGAACTTAGGCAGTAATGATTTGTCCTAATTATGTGTGAGTATTGCCCAAAAACAATCCTTCCTTAATAGCAATAGTGCCAGTGAGGCTTAAATGGGTCACCTTATTTCAGTTGCTTGGGCAATATATCAGACGATTATATATGTGATACTATTACTATTGGGAACAGCAGCAATAACTTTAACCACTTATAGTTGAGCCAGCTGCTCCAACTAACTTACCTTACCGAACTATTTGTATTCAGCCAGCTAAAGTTGTTCATAATAAAGATACTGTATCTTGCCCAAGAAATAAATTAACAACGGATACCTTTAAGCAGGAAGGTCAGGAAATGTATCGCTTCTTCCATGTTGCAAAGTAATCGGGGTTAAAGCCATCAACCAATCTGAGCGATATGGTGCAGGTTTTGTTGTTGAAGTTACCAATTGAATCTGTTATATTTAGTACTATCTATTGATCTGCATTGTCAATGCAGGATCAAACTGGATTGCGTCTCTTCCAATGCAAGCTGAAGTAAAATACAGCGTCCTTGAGTAACTTTCATAGGTTTCCCAATCGCCTTGTAATCTGTGCACCCCCTCTTCCTGTGCCGTCCACAGATCCATGCCAAGAGGCCTTCTGCCTATCATAGGCGGTGAGGGGATTTGATTTAGCTCCTTCCGTGCTCCGTGGATGTTACTGGATTGACTGATTCCATTTGCTGTGTCTCCCGTTTTCCTTTCTCTCACTCTGTTCTTTGTGGTCATAATCAATATGTATTGTCCGTTCCCATCCATGCCAGCGGTGTGTTTAATTAGATCATAAAAAAAAGGATAACGTTACATGTTTATACTACTTGCATTCTCTTAGCATTTCCCCTCTGTCGTGTCTTTTTGTACACTCTTTTCTCTCTCTCTCTCTCTCTCTCTCTCTCTCTCTCTCTCTCTCTCTCTCTCCTCTCTCTCTCTCTCTCTCTCTACTCTCCTCGTCTCCTCTCTCTCTCTCACTGCGCTCCTCTTTCTCTTGCTCTCTCTCTCTTCTCCTCTTACTCTCTCTCTTCTCTCTCTCTCTCTCTTCGCTCTCACTCTCTGCTTCTCTCTCTCTCTCTCTCTCTCTCTCTCTCTCTCTCTCTCTCTCTCTCTATCAGATGCCGTCCCCTTTTGGAGCGACGCACGAGAAGAAGATTGGCCACAGGAGAGTGGATGCCTCTGGGGAGACAACATACAAGAAGGTACGTATGTTCCGTCTCTCTCTTCTCCTAGAGAGACGCGGGGTTTGATATCGTATGCGTTTTGCAACCTTGTTAGCACAGGGACATATGCACAAGTTATGGGACCTGTTGCTCAAGCTATGTGTGGGGGTCCAGCGTCTCATTTTCTTCGGCACCACATTTGACATATAAACAGCCCAACTATAGACTCACTACTAGCTTTAGGATAGCTGAAAGTGAAGACTAGAATTGCAAAACCATTATTCATACCAAATCCCTGCTTGATGGCTTGAGAACCCAAATTGTATCACTGCGTAATTTAGTACTTGGTAATGACGCGCTCTTGCCTTTGAGTATAGAATATCTTGTGAGAGATAAACAATTGCTTGCTTTATTATGATGTATTTGCATTTGCCAAGAAGGACAAACAGGTTTAAGAAGAAATATAGTTTAGTATACGTGGGTTTAGGTGGAGTCTCCACAAAATAAAAAGTCGAAATCCAATGCAAACTAATACAAAAAGTTACAAATTTCAAATGTAAATGACCAACCAAACCAAACCATCGTACATGTCGGACACCACACATATTGTAGAAAGACTGTCTGCCTCTGATTAGAAAGCCAATTGCCAACCTCATTTTCTTACCTCCTTTAATGGCCCTCCTCTTACCTCTTGCGGGCCCGCGGTAGTCAGTCCCACTTCCCCCCACTAAGTCACTACCTCTGGCAGGCCAACATTGCTCAAAGGGTACTCTACCCAGGGTTTTGTGTGCACTTGCTGTGCATACCAAACGTTTACTGCTACATTATTTGAAATCTACAAGCCAATCTCGTCATATCTGCACGAATAACTGCAAGTTTCAGGCTCCGGATGCACTGGACCGTATTAAGACTTCCTGGTGCCCCTGCGAGTCTAACCCAGCAGCAGCAGAAGGTTACCTAACCACCCCACCCTGCGAACCCTCACCCCCGACCGTCCCATCCCATAGCACACAAACCGATACCTACGCCACAGGGTGATGCCCAAACACGATGACGAGCCGTTTTAGGAACCCGTGAGCGTACGACTTTTCGTACTGCTTAAGTATTAATTTCTGAACATATGTACTTTACTGGATGTTTTTTTTTTATCATACTTTACTCCATAAGTACCAAAGTCAGTTGTGAGTAAACCACGTGGCTTTTCATATCACGGCTAACTTGCCAAAGCAATTATGCATATGTTGTTTGATGATGTGAAATTACGTTAATACCTTCAAACCAATGAAGAAAAGATTGTTTTTAGCTTTTTGTTGTCCTCAATGAGAATATCATCACTAATCTCAGCATTGTATATCTTTCTAAATCATAAGACAGTTTATATACTTTTTCTTTTGGTTCTCAAGTAAGATGTTTAGGCTAAACATCTGCTAGAATTAATCAGGAATCGTTGAAAAACTAGCTTGTGTCTTTCATCCAGTAAGCTGGGCCACATGGGATACCATGTTCCTGACAACGCATAGTGGTAGCTATATATGTGCAATTATAGCTAAGCGCAAACCAATGAGTGAAGTCTTGACATTGCAAAAAGCTATCCATACTCCTAGCACCGCGAAAACAGGCTGCACAGACCCCTACATCTAGGACTCTGTGCAGCCCGGTAGGTCAACTGAAACGCATTGTGGGGACAAGGAAGTTCAACTCCACCATGGTCATGTGAGTGGGATAAGTCCGCCTACAAGCCGTTTTGAAACCAATTAGTTCTGCAGGCCATCCAAGGTAACAAGCATTATCACTGATTATTAATCATCGCATTAGAAATGATATGAACTATCCTCAACCACAAATACTCTATTCGCAGATTCCTGTTCTTTTGTTTTTGGTCAGAATCAGAATTGCAGAATTGCTTTTATTTACATTCACAGGAGTTAAAATGGATTATGCTTTGATCCCCTCAACCACACACATAGCAGCAACAAATACAATTATAAAGCAAACAGATATTTATTAAAAAAAGTAAAAAATAAGTAACAGAAATGTAAAGTGATCAAGATGGTAGTTTGTACCAGCCACTGATTGTAGTGCAAAATACATTGCAGTGCACAAATGTTGTGCAATTACAGTAATAATGCAGTAAATATGAGATTTAAATAGTGTCTTGTTTTATCTTGCGTTGGGTTGGTATGATGGTGGTGGATTCCTACAGGAGCCGGTTCCTCATCCACTGGGTTTTGTGCCCCGAGGCTTCGGTACCGTCTCGCCGACGGCAGTACCTCAAAGAGTTTGTGGCTGGGGTGGCTGGGGTCCCTGATGATTCTGTGGGCCTTCTTGACGCACCGGGCCTTGTACGTGTCCTGATTGGAGGGACGCTCACGTCCGCGATCCTCTGAGCTGTGTACGCGCTACCCTTTTGCAGCGCCGCTTTGGAAGCATTGGGCAGGGCAGTTCCCCTACCAGGCTGTGATGCGTCCTGTTAAGATGCTGTCCGTTGTGCCTCTGAAGAAGGCCCCCAGGATCTCGGGGCCCCATGCGAAACCTCTTCAGCAAGCGACAGACGTGGTCACACAGATGCACACCGCACCTCAGTGATACACTGATACTCTGGTGTTGCGTTGGCGGTGCTGTTCTCACCCCCGTACCCCCCTCACTGCTCCGTGTCCACAGACCACGTCGTCGGCCCTGAAGGGAGCCATCCAGCTGGGCATCGGCTACACCGTGGGGAACCTGAGCTCCAAGCCCGAGAGGGACGTGCTGATGCAGGACTTCTATGTGGTGGAGAGCATT
>OLKM01004508.1:5000-12500 GCA_900291075.1 Melanogrammus aeglefinus | reverse complement strand
ACACTGAGGGTGAGCAGGTTGTCCTCCCACTGAAGGGGTCTTGTTAGCCCATTCGTAGTGTGCCACTGCTGCATCGGTTGTTGGGGAAGTATTTTGATGAAAATGCAGTTGGAGGGGCAGAGGATGTGTGGGACTGAACGCATGTTCAAAATGGAGTTCCCGACATCCTGTAGTTTCCAGAAAGGCATGTGTAAGTTCTTGAAACGAGTGAGTCTGTTGTGTGTCCCTCCTCCAGTCTCTTGCCCCCACAGTTCCAGTTTCTTTCCGAAAAAGGACTGGCATTTTAGCAGGCAAAGTTGAGGGATGTGGGTGCTGGGTCCTTGCATCTGGAGATTCAACTCGTTCAATTTCTGTGAAAAACATCGCTAAGATATGCAAGTGCCAACAGGAAAGTGTTCGTCATTGTATCTAGTCGCCAAGGGCATGGCCCTCCTCTCTCGAAAAAAAACGCCGAATCTCCTTCTCTCAACTCAAACCACCCGGCTTTTAACACTTTCCCACGCGAAAAGCCATCGCGCATCCACTGTGGAACAGGACGGCCGTGTGCTTGTGAGCTTGAGCCCATCTCTCCGCACAGCGCTGCGAAAAAGCCTTGGCTTTCACCGGGCGCGTCTTGATATGTAATTGACCGTCGCAATTACGTCGGTCATGACAGCATTCAGGTCTGGACTCGTTTTGATGCAAGCACTTCGCGGTGAATCATACAGTGAGTCCATTGTACGTTGGGGGACGCACCTTGATGAGGCGCTTGCAGTCCACTGCGCTTCCAGCCATAGCCTGAGCCCCATCTGTGCACACTCCAACACAACACTCCCATTTCAAATTTGCCCCCTCGTATGTAAGTGTCAATTCATTCGAAAAGTTTTGTTAGCAGTGGCTGTTGCTCTTTTTCAGCTCTTTGCAGAAGAGAAGATCCTCTCTCATGTCCCCCGAATCGATGAAACGTATGTACGTGATCAATAAACAGTCCTTGTTGCTGTCAGTAGCTTCGTCTACCTGCAGCGCAAACCAAGTGCTAGCACGAACTCGGTCAGTCAGCTGATCTTCAATGTCCTCAGCCATGTCGTGTATACGCCTGCCGACGGGTGTTTGTTTGACAGAGAGAGATTGATTTCAGCCTAATTTGTTCACTGTTGCCTCGTCTCCATGATTCTAACTATTTCAATCACGGCGGGCAGGATCACCTCCTCGCCATCTGTGTGAGGCTTCTTTTGCCTGTGCTAACAGGTAGCTCATTTTTATACGAGGCGCGAGCTGTGCATTGGCAGTTCTAGATGCTAATTTCGTGAAAGACCTACGCTGTGCCCGAAACTTTTAAAAGTTCTTCTCTAAAAAATCGATCGGCTTGTTTTTATGTTCGGGGTGTGTTGTCTCCAAGTGGCGCTTTAGTTTGTTCGGTTTTAAACTTTCGACCGCTAGCACCTTCAGGCAGAGAAGGCACTACGGCCGCTCCTCAGCTCCCACCATCACACTGGTAAAACCCCAGTCCACGAAAGGCATCGTCAACCCTCCTTGTCTTGGCTAGGGTCGGGTCGTGTCCTCGATGATATGCCGGGTGGTGGCGTCGTCGCAGCAGCAGCAGCCTTTCTTTTTTGACCGAGTGCGAGAAATTTCTCCATCGTGAAATCAACAAGATAGAATTATGGTCGTCGCTGAGGAAAACTGAATAACTGAAATAATCACTGCGGGCCGATTATCAGACTGACGTTCGATGGCGGGAAAAACCGACAAATATAGAATCAAAGGGTGGGGTTACAGGGGGTTCTTTTCAAAGGTGGATTTCTCTCTGCAAAGTGGCTGTGCATTAAAAGCCTATTCTGACGCCAGTATTTTAATATAATGTTTCATATAATTATTCGTATATATATATATATATATATATATATATATATATATATATATATATATATATATTTTTTTAATATGCAAACTGGCCCATCTCTCCGCGACCCCCCTGACGGTGCTCCGCGACCCCCAGTTTGGGAACCACTGCTCTAAAGGATCCAGGATTGATTTGCATCACTTTCATTGTGGTTCAAGCAGATTTTAGATTAAACGTTGGGACAGGCCACAATGCAAAAATAAGAAACCACATCTGCAACTGATAAACCACCGGCCAATTAAAATGCTTGAAACATAATCTGCTGTTTGTTTTTAACGCTGCCAGGATGATTAAGAAACTGGAGCACTCATGGAAGTCCCTTATTCATGACGGGGTAAGCAGATATTTAATCTTTCATGCTTGGATGGATTTGTTTTGACATTAATGTAAACCGATACCTTATTGAGTCAGTGCACAAAGTTTATCTGCTTCAAACCACTTTGTCCTAATGCGTATTTACAATGTCACGGCGGTAAAAAGGAATATTTGTGGGAAAGAATATAATTCATATATAGATAATATCTGATACATTGCTGCTGTATGTTATGTATACATATTATCGTGATATTTTATGTCTCACTCTTACTGTGTGTGTTGGTGTGTGTGTGTGTGTGTGTTTGCTTGTGTATGTGTGTGCATTTGTGTATTTGTTTGCTTGTGTTTACGTGTCTATATGTGTGTGTGTGTGTGTGTCGGTGTGTGTGCATGTATTTGTGTGTTTGCTTGTGTATGCATGTGTTTATTTGTGTGTGTGCTTGTGTTTGCATGTCTGTGTGTGTGTTTGTGTGTGTGTGTGTGTGTGTGTGTGTGTGTGTGTGTGTGTGTGTGTGTGTGTGTGTGTGTGTGTGTGTGTGTGTGGATGTGTGTGTGTTTTGTGTGTATATATGTGTGTGTGTGTGTCTATATGTGTGTGTGTGTGTTTGCGTATCTATATGTCTGTGTGTGCGTGTGGTTGTGTGTGTGTGTGTTTGCGTGTCTATGTATGTATGTATGTGTGTGTGGATGTGTGTGTGTGTGTTTGCGTGTGGATGTATGTGTGTGTGTGGATGTGTGTGTGTTTGCGTGTGGATGTGTGTGTGTGTGTTTGCGTGTGGATGTATGTGTGTGGATGTGTGTGTGTTTGCGTGTGGATGTGGCTGTGTGTGTTTGCGTGTGGATGTGTGTGTGTGTGTGTTTGCGTGTGGATGTATGTGTGTGGATGTGTGTGTGTTTGCATGTGGATGTGGGTGTGTGTGTGTTTGCGTGTGGATGTGTGTGTGTGTGTGTGTTTGCGTGTGGATGTATGTGTGTGGATGTGTGTGTGTTTGCGTGTGGATGTGGGTGTGTGTGTGTGTGTCCATCACAGGACACAGTGTCGGTCCACAGACCGGGGTTCTATGCCGAGAGGTTCTACAGGTTCTGCAGTGCCACCGTGTTCAGGAAAGGCTGCTGTGAGTACTGAACATTATCTGACCTCTCACTCCTGCTACAGCCTGTATGTGGAAGTCATGTTTCCACATAGAAACAATTAGCATGTTCTGTGAGGGTTTCTATTCATTTCCTCTAGATTTGTTTTAGAACAAAAACACAAATCAACATTTTGGATATCAAATCATAGCCACTCTACCTGTGATTCTTTAGTGTTGGTGTGCGTCTTCACTTCTATGTTTGTTTCTGTTTAACTGAACACTTGACCTTATAGAAAAACCCTTCCCTTGTCTTAACAAATGAATTGTGATTCATACGTTTGCTAAAACACGGTAACTGTCCTTGTGTTCCTGCAGCGCTGCGGCCCTCTCCGTCTAAGAGGGGCCGCGGGCCCCTGGGGAGGAGTCTGGGACAGAGGCCCTCAGTGTGCGAGGACAACCAGGAGCACCACGGAGACTTGAGAGAACCTGCGGGGCTCCAACTTCCCCCTGCCTGGGAGTCGATGGTAGGACACGCCCCCCGGCTGGATCCCATGAGAGGGGGAAGGACGGGTGGGGAGGATGAGTGTGGATGTGGTGGTTGGATGGGAGGAAGGGAAGAAGATGGTGGGTAGGGAGTATGATGGGAGGGGGAGATGGAAGGGAGGGATGGCTGGGAAGGGAGGAAGGAAGAGAACGAAGGATGGAAGGAAGGGAGGAGGGAAGGAGGGAGGAGGAGGAGGGATGGATTGCGAGGAGGTAGAGGGAAGGAAGAGAAGGAGGAAGAAGGAAGGAAGGGAAAGTAGGAAGGATGGATGGATGGATGGTATGGATGGATGAGGGAGGAGCGAAGGGAGTATGGATGGATGGAGATGGATGGAGGATGTATGGGATGTGAGGGATGATGGATGGAAGGAAGGAAGGGAGGGAGGGAGGGAGGGAGGAAGGAAGGAAGGAAGGAAGGAAGGAAGGAAGGAAGGAAGGAAGGAAGGAAGGAAGGAAGGAAGGAAGGAATCTCTCATCTTCTGCGGCCGTCCGGGACTGTGAACATTCTTTATCCCTCGTTTTCTAAATGTAGCACTTTGCTTATTTGCTCGGAATGATTGGATTGGATTGATTGGATTGGATTGATGGATTGAAAGGACTTGCATGATTTTTGCAATTTCTGGGTAGTATCTGCATGGTTGAATGCACTTATTGTGGGTGACTTTGGATACAAGTTGGAGCTTAATCAATGTAATGACACGTAATGGAAGGAGAGGAGGCAGAACGGATGAATGGATATAGATACTGGTGATCACTGTTTCCCAAAGTGGGAAAAGGCTGATCCCAGACTGTAATAAAACATAGCACAGGTGAAAGAATCATTTAGAAATGTGTTGCACGCAAGAGCTGTCAATAAATACCGCACTTCTTTTAACAAAGGCTGAAGGCCTGACCAAAAAAAGGTTTTGTGCACCACTGCTGGAGATTAATAAATAGACAGACAGGCCCTGACAGATTCTCTCCCCCCCGTATCTCTGGACAGAGGGGTGCACGGATACAAAGATGGACAGGTGGACTTCCAATGTGCCTTAATATTCTCTCCGCCCTTTCCCCTCTCCAGGCAGGGCGCCACACTTCAAACCTCCGTCCTTCGAGGACGCCACCACGGCCTCCATCGCCACCACCCTCTCCTCCAACAACTCCCTGCCCACCACCCCCTTCGACACCCCGGAGCACCCCCGCAGCCGCAGACAGATGCCCTCCCCCAGCGTGGCCAGGTGAGCAGGGGGGAAACGCCTCCAGGGGGGGGGGCCACGCGTGCTCCTGTCTGGAGGGCCGAGGTCCATCGGTGAGAAACGGGCGCGCGGTGTCCCTTGTTTGCGCTTGTTGCCGCGGTGACCGGGTGTTGTGCTTCCAGGTGTCAACAGGAAGTGGTCGAGGTGCACAAGGAAAAGCAGCAGACCATCACTGTGGAGGTGGAGCTCAGGTGGGACGTGCGAGACACGCGTGTGTGCACGCACACACACACACACACACACACACACACACACACACACACACACACACAACACACACATCACACACACACACACAACACACACACACACACACACACACACACACCATGCACTCATGTGTGTGACTCGATCGCGATAACTTGGTTATACATTTTTGAGGTTTGGCGAAAAAGTAAACAGGACCTCGTCTTGTGTCGTGTGTGCTCCTCAAGCAAAGTCCCAAACAGCACGGAGCTCACACAGATGACAGAGAGGACCTCGCCCTCCCTCCTCTCCCCACACCCAGAGTCCCTCCCCCCTCTCCCCGAATCCAGACATCCCTCTCCCCCCGAACCAGAGGCCATCTCCCCCTCTCCCCCCGAACCAGAGGCCATCCCCCCCTCTCCCCCACAACCAGAGGCCCTCCCCCCCTCTCCCCCCCACCCAGAGGGCCATCCCCCTCTCCCCCACACCCAGAGGGCCCTCCCCTCCTCTCCCCCCACCCAGAGGCCCTCTCCTCCTCTCTCCCACACCAGGGGCCCTCCCCCCCTCTCACCCCACAAACATAGGCCCCTTTCTCCTCCCCCGCCGCTGCTTCAGTCCATCCCCAACGCGCTTCTCCCCCTCCCCTCCAACACCCCCGTCTCCCTCCTCCACGCCCAGTCCCCCCCTCCCTGCTCCTAAACCTGCCCCCCCTCAACCCAACGCTCCCCCCCCATCTCCTTCACCTCCTGCTCCTCCTGCTCCTTCCACTCCTCCGCCGACCGCGCTCCGCCCTGCGGCCGCCCAGGGCTCCACCCTCCCCCCGGCCTCCGCCTTCACCCCCATCCGCCCCGCCGCCGCCCCGGCCGCGCCTCGCGCCTCCACCCTCGCCTCCTCCTCCTTCTCCTCCGCCACGCCTCCCCCCTCCCTGCCGGCGAGCCCCCAGGTGCCCCAGCAGGCGCGGCACGCGCCGTCCAATCAGCTCTCGGTGTCCAGCAGCCACAACTCGTTGGAGGGGGAGGTGCCGGTCTCCGACATCTACTTTGTAAGTCCCTCCCATTTTGTAAGCCACGCCCACCACACCTGATGATGTTTATTACAGGGGACTGTGGATGTTGGCGTCAAAACAATGTTGTTTGTAATGGGTGACCTTACTGTTAGATGTGACGAGTGATTCGCTAAGCCAAGGCTAAAATCCTAAAAATAAAAATCAAGATTGCTCAATTTAACTGAATTGACTTATTTTGCAAAACCTTCCCGTATGCTAGGGTCAGCAAAAAACCTGAAACTACAGGTTTGACCTCAGCTTTAGTACAGAGAACCGGTGTTTATTTAATATCAGGTGTCATCCAAGTGTTCTGACGTCTGTTAACTGTGTCCCTCGCAGTGGTCCAGTCAGGACAGCGTGGTAGAGCTATGAGGGTGAGGGGAGTGTGTGCGAACGTGGGTGCGTGCGTGCGTGCGTGGGTGGGTGCGTGCGTGTGTGTGTGTTTGCATGTCACCTTGGGGTGCAGTCTCTGACTCTGTTGGTTTGATAAATGGCTGAAGCATGTGGCAATGTGGCTCAGTGCTTTGCTGTCCTGTACAGCATGGTGTCTTTGCACACTGCTCGTGTGCCTCTGCCCCTCATCCATCTATGGTCATTATTAGTGCACAATGCTGCGCGCCATTTCATCAATGACATCAATCCGTTGTAGTCTATACACATCTCATTGTCAAATCGATTCAACCTCTGGTTATGTTTGTGTCCCCACACTGTGGTCTCTCTTCTTCCCGGTACTCTGTACGTTTCTGTCCTTCACTTTGGAGCATTATTTATGTAAACGGTATCATTAAATCCATATTGGTGTGCGTATGTGTGTGCAATCTGTGTGCCTATATGTGTGTCTTTCCATTCATCAGTATGCAGATGGCCGCTACTGGGTGTACTCTCCAGTTCTTGGCCGCCGTAAGCTAAACTCTAGCTCGAGTTACAATGTAAGTCCCCACGAGGATAGTTAGCGTTAAGCATTTTTTTTTTTTCAAATCGAAAAAAAATGCTGACATAGCATCGCTAAGCGCCTGTAGCCGCCGCCCCCGTCTTGGCTTCTCACCTGTAGACCGGCGACAGCCCGACTGTCTGGTAGTTCCCTCCAATAGAACACACCAGTTACAGCAGACCGTGGCAGCCACACAGTCTGCCACTGTAGCAAGCGGCTGCTGTCTGTGTACGGCTGGGTATGGATCTGGGTGTAGCGGCGTGTGATTTAGCATCGTCTGCCCTTAGCCG
>OLKM01004507.1:0-21902 GCA_900291075.1 Melanogrammus aeglefinus | reverse complement strand
GGGCCATTGGAGGTCACAGACTTTTGGTTGACCAATCATGTTGCCGGGGGCGGGATTTTTATGAGTGACATCGAACTGGAAACCAGCGGAGAGGCAGAACCAGTCCGAGTATGAGAGCACTTAACCAACCCCACTGAATGTCTCTGTGGAGACCTGACCTGGTGACTAGTGGCCAACTAGATGTGGCTAACTAGCTGTGGCTCACTGGCTGTGGCTCACTAACTGTGGCTCACTAGCTGTGGCTAACTAGCTGTGGCTAACTAGCTGTCTCTCTCTGCAGGTCATCAGTAAACTGGGGCTGGACTCCCTGGGACCGTTCAACCCCAAGGAGAGAGTCATTGAGTAGGTTATTGTGCACACATACACACACACACACACACACACACACACACACACACACACACACACACACACCACACACAACACACACACACACACACACACACACACACACATGTACACACACACATAGACACACACACAAACACACACAGACACACACGCACATAACATTACACACATATACAAGCGTGCGTTGTAAGTCCAGGTCCACCAGGTGGACCAGGGTGTTGACGGTGTGTTGTGGGTCCAGGTACATGGTGGACCAGGTCCCAGGTGGTCCAGGGTGTTGACGGTGTGTTGTGGATCCAGGTACATGGTGGACCAGGGACCAGGGGACCCGAGTCTAGTCTCCCTGTCCCTGCGTCAGTTCGTCCAGAGTGTGGCCGCCAGGTCCGCCGCCCCCGGAGGAGGCTCCGTCTCTGCTGCTGTCGCTGCTCTGGTGAGACCCCCAGACCAAAGACCCCCAGACCAAAGACCCCCACCAGACCCCCAGACCCCAGACCAAAGACCCCCACCAGACCCCAGACCAAAGACCCCACCGGACCCCCAGACCCAGACCCAAGACACCCATCAGACCCAAGACCAAAAGCCCCGACCGACCAGGACCACCAGACCAGCCCCAGACAAAGACCCCAGGACAGACCCACACCAAGACCCACACCAGACCCCAGACCCCAGATAAAAGACCCACACCAGACCCCAGACCACAGACCAAAGACCCCAGACCAAAGACTCCCACCAGACCCCCAGACCCCCAAACCACCAGACCCCCAGACCTCAGACCCTCAGACCCTCAGACGCTGAGACCTCAAGACCTACAGGTCAGGTGATGCTACACGGGGAGGTGAGGCTACACGGGGAGGTGATGCTGTGTCCTGACGACCGCAGGGGGCTGCACTGGGAGCGATGGTGTGGGGCCATGATACTCTGCGCAAGAGGCTGCAGTTGAGGTCTGGACAGACCCCAAACCACCAGAGCCCCCCAGACCTCAGACCCTCAGACCCTCAGACGCTGAGACCTCAAGACCTACAGGTGAGGTGATGCTACACGGGGAGGTGAGGCTACACGGGGAGGTGATGCTGTGTCCTGACGACCGCAGGGGGCTGCACTGGGAGCGATGGTGGGCCAGATGACGTACGGCAAGAGGCAGTTTGAGGGTCTGGACGGAGCGATGCGCGGCCTCATCCCGCCGTTCCATCAGGCAGTTCAGGACCTGCTGCTGCTGGTGGATGCAGACTCCTCGGCCTTCACCTCCTACATGGTGGGGAGACCCGTCAGGACAGAGCTCACATCCACCTGGATCACATCCACCATGACTAATGTCACATCCACCCTGACCATATCACATCCACCCTGACTAATATCACATCGACCCTGACTAATATCACATCCACCCTGACTAATATCACATCCAACCTGTCTAATACCACATCCACCCTGACTAATACCACATCCACCCTGACTAATACCACATCCACCCTGACTAATACCACATCCAACCTGTCTAATACCACATCCACCCTGACTAATAACACATCCAACTTGACCACATCGCATCCACCCTGACTTATATCACATCCACCCTGACTAATATCACATCCACCCTGACTAATACCACATCCACCCTGACTAATACCACATCCACCCTGACTAATACCACACCCTGATCACATCAAACCAACCGGATCATATCCTTGCTGATCACATCCACCCTGACCACATCCATCCCTGACCACATCACATCCACCCTGACCACATCACATCCACCCTGACCACATCACATCCACCCTGACCACATCACATCAACCCAGACTTATACCACATCCAACCTCCACATCCAATAGCTTATATTCGTTCCACAATCTTAGAATTGAAAATGTGAACGACACACATTGTGTGCCGGAAAACACAAGCGTCTGCTGTTAGACTGTGATTGACAGGATGAAATGTGACGGACAGGTCAGGTCAGGTGAAGTGCTGCTGACGGTTGGCAGAGATCTAACGTTTCCTCCCTCCCGTTTCAGGCTGCGCTGAAGCTGCCCAAGAGCACGGAGGAGGAGCTTGAGAGGTGAGACCTGGACCAGGACCTCCTGGAGGAACCCTGGAGCGCCTGGAGGAGCTCTGTGAAGACCATCAGAGAACCCTGGGGCCCCAGAGCTCTGTTAGACTATCAGAGAACCCTGGGGCCCCAGAGCTCTGTTAGACTATCAGAGAACCCTGGGGCCCCAGAGCTCTGTTAGACTATCAGAGAACCCTGGGGCCCCAGAGCTCTGTTAGACTATCAGAGAACCCTGGGGGCCCGGAGCTCTGTTAGACTATCAAAGAACCCTAGGGCCCTCGGTTAGACTATCAGAGAACCCTGGGGGCCCAGAGCTCTGTTAGACTATCAGAGAACCCTGGGGCCCTCGGTTAGACCATCAGAGAACCCTGGGGCCCTCGGTTACGCTATCAGAGAACCCTGGGGCCCCAGAGCTCTGTTTGACTATCAGAGGGGGTCATGTTAGTTTTAGATCACTGGCTGCATTATATGGATTATTGTGTGTATAATATAATATAAAGTAACGTAACATAACCTAGGAGGGGCTCCGTGTATAATATAACATAACATTGTGTTGCGTAACATAACATAGGCTCCTCCTCCTGTGTCCAGGAGGGGCTGTGTATATAACATAACGTAGCGTAGCGTAGCTTAACGTAACATAACGTAGCGTAATGTAGCAAGGTGTAACATAATGTAGCGTAACCTAGAGTAACCTAGAGTAGCGTAGCTTATTATAGATTAGTGTAATGTAACGTAAAGAGGTGTAACATAATGTAGCGTAACCTAGAGTAACCTAGAGTAACCCAGAGTAACCTAGAGTAACGTAGCGTAACATAGCGTAGTGTAATGTAGCATGACATAGCTTAACGTATCATAACATAGGGTAGTGTAACCTAGTGTAACTTAGCGTAACGTAACGTAGCGTAGTGTAACATAGCGTACTGTAACGTAGCGTAGTGTAACATAGCTTAGCGTTACGTAGCTTAGCGTAATGTAGCATAGTGTAACGTAGCTTAGCATAACGTAGCTTAACGTAGCGTAGTGTAACGTAGCGTAGTGTAACGTAGCGTAGTGTAACGTAGCTTAGCGTAATGTAGTGTAGTGTTACGTAGCTTAGCGTAACTTAGCTTAGCGTAACGTAGCGTAGCGTAACGTAGCTTAGCGTAACGTAGCTTAGCGTAACGTAGCGTAGTGTAACGTAGCGTAGTGTAATGTAGCGTAGTGTAACGTAGCTTAGCATAACGTAGCGCAGTGTAACGTAGCATATTGTAACGTAGCCTAGTGTAATGTAGCGTAGTGTAACGTCAAGTATCCTAAAGCAGCCTAACATAAGCTCCTCCTCCTCCCCTGCCCAGGAGGCAGACTGCCATGCAGGCCGGTCTGCGGGAGGCGGTGGGAGTTCCTCTCTCTCTGGCTGAGAGGGTGTCTTCCCTGTGGGACCCACTCATACAGCTGGTCCTCCACGGGAACATATCCTGCCTGTCCGACGCCCAGGTCAGACCCTGACGCCTGACCCCCTGACCATGACCCCTAACCCTGACCCCCTGACCCTGACTCTGACCCCTGACCCTGACCCTGACCCCTGAATCCTGACGCTCTGTGTTCCGCTTTATCTTTCTTTGTACGAGCACTAGAAAACTTTCCCGGTTGGAAGACTGGGAAATATTCGGTTTCCGAGTGTACACCGAGTGTAGGCATACACTTATAAAGATACCCTTCTGAAAGTATCATCAACCCAAACTAATGAGTTCATCCCTCCATAAAGAACCGAGAGAGAGAGAGAGAGAGAGAGAGAGAGAGAGAGAGAGAGAGAGAGAGAGAGAGGGAGGGAGGGAGGGAGGGAGAGAGAGAGAGGGAGAGAGAGAGAGAGAGAGAGAGAGAGAGTGAGAGAGAGAGAGGGGGAGGAGGGAGGGAGGGAGAGGAGGGAGGGAGGGAGAGGGAGGAGGGAGGGAGAGAGAGAGAGAGAGAGAGAGAGAGAGAGAGAGAGAGAGAGAGGAGGAGAGAGAGAGAGGGAGGGAGAGAGAGAGAGAGAGAGAGAGAGAGAGAGAGAGAGAGAGAGAGAGAGAGAGAGAGAGAGAGAGCGCCTGCCTGCCTGTCCAAATCTAGCTTACTCTGTCCAGGTGGGAGTTTATTATTGGTGTATTATTGGTGTATTATTGGTGTATTTTTGGTGTATTATTGGTGTAATATTGGTGTATTATTGGTGTATTTTTGGTGTAATATTGGTGTATTATTGGTGTAATATTGGTGTATTATTGGTGTATTTTTGGTTTAATATTGGTGTATTATTGGTGTATTATTGGTGTATTATTGGTGTATTATTGGTGTACTTTTGGTGTATTATTGGTGTAATATTGGTGTATTATTGGTGTAATATTGGTGTACTATTGGTGTATTTTTGGTGTAATATTGGTGTATTATTGGTGTATTATTGGTGTATTATTGGTGTATTATTGGTGTACTATTGGTGTATTTTTGGTGTAATATTGGTGTATTATTGGTGTAATGTGTCCAGGTGTCGGCCAAGGCGCTGGAGACGGCGGTGTTTGGTGCGTACTACAACGTCGTCATCAATCTCAAAGACATTAGCGACCTCTCCTTCAAAACCGCAGTGAGTACTTCCTGTTTGGCCGCAGTGAGTACTTCCTGTTTGGCCGCAGTGAGTACTTCCTGTTTGGCCGCAGTGAGTACTTCCTGTTTGGCCGCAAGTCCGAGTTTGTGAAACTCAGAGGGGGGGTCCCCTAGCCCAGAGGGGGGTCCCGTCGCTCAGAGGGGGGTCCCCTAGCCCAGAGGGGGGGTCCCCTAGCCCAGAGGGGGGTCCCCTAGCCCAGAGGGGGGTCCCGTACAAAGTGGGAAATACATGGGGACGGTGACTCCTCCCACCTCCATGAGGGTGGAGCCTGAGGGTGGATGGGGAGGCTCCACCTCCATGAGGGTGGAGCCTGAGGGTGGATGGGGTGGCTCCACCTCCATGAGGGTGGAGCCTGAGGGTGGATGGGGAGGCTCCACCTCCATGAGGGTGGAGCCTGAGGGTGGATGGGGAGGCTCCACCTCCATGAGGGTGGAGCCTGAGGGTGGATGGAGAGGCTCCCCCTCCATGAGGGTGGAGCCTGAGGGTGGATGGAGAGGCTCCACCCCCATGAGGGTGGAGCCTCTTTGAGGGGCCAGACACACCACAGAGTGTTTAGGGACTACATTATACACCAGAATAGATTATACAGAATAGACATTAAATTAGATTAGACAATAGATTAGATTCTGGATTTGACACTAGAGTAGATAACAGATAAGATTATATAGTAGAGTAGTGACTGGATTAGACACTGTATTAGATCGGTGATGAGTAACCAGATTTGACACTATATTAGATACCAGATTAGTCACAACATTAGACACTAGATTAGATGGTAGACTAGTAACCAGATTACACACTAGATAGATAGTAGATTAGTAACTATAGACACTCGATTAGATAGATTAGTAACCAGATTTGACAATAGATTAGATAATATATTAGGAGCCAAATTTGACACCAGATTAGATTAAGACTATGAACCAGATTTGACACCAGATTAGATTAAGACTATGAACCAGATTTGACAGCAGATTAGATTAAGACTATGAACCAAATTTGATACTAGATTAGACACTAGGTGTGATTGACTGTAAATCATGCTTTGTTTGTTCTGCAGACCCAGAAGAGAGCGTTGGAGTTGCTCCAGCAGGCCAAGGAGAAGTGTTCTGTTGTGCTGAGCCACGCCGAGAACAGAACCTAGAACCAAGAACAGAACCTCCACACAGAGAACAACCTAGAACAGAACCTCCACGCCGAGAACAGAACCTAGAACAGAACCTCCATGCAGAGAACAGAACCAAGAACAGAACCTCCACGCAGAGAACAGAACTTCCATGCTGAGAACAGGACCTCCACACTAAGAACAGAACCTCCACGCAGAGAACAGAACCTAGAACCAAGATCAGAACCTCCACACAGAGAACAGAACCTAGAACAGAACCTCCACGCCGAGAACAGAACTTCCATGCCGAGAACAGAACCTCCACACTAAGAACAGGACCTCCACGCAGAGAACAGAACCTAGAACCAAGAACAGAACTTCCACACAGAGAACAACCTACAACAGAACCTCCACGCCGAGAACAGAACCTAGAACCAAGAACAGAACCTCCACGCAGAGAATAGAACCTAGAACAGAACCTCCACGCCGAGAACAGAACCTAGAACAGAACCTCCACGCCGAGAACAGAACCTAGAACAGAACCTCCACGCCGAGAACAGAACCTAGAACAGAACCTCCACGCAGAGAACAGAACCTAGAACAGAACCTCCACGCAGAGAACAGAACCAAGAACAGAACCTCCACGCAGAGAACAGAACCAAGAACAGAACCTCCACGCAGAGAACAGAACCTCCACGCAGAGAACAGAACCTCTGCACAGAGAACAGAACCAAGAACAGAACCTCCGCGCAGAGAACAGAACCTAGAACCGAACCTCCACGCAGAGAACAGAACTTCCATGCTGAGAACAGACCCTCCACCAGAGAACAGAACCTCCACGCTGAGAACAGAACCTAGAACCAAGAACAGAACCTCCACGCAGAGAACAGAACCTAGAACAGAACTTCCATGCTGAGAACAGGACCTCCACACTAAGAACAGAAACTCCACGCCGAGAACAGAACCTAGAACCAAGAACAGAACCTCCACACAGAGAACAGAACCTCCACGCAGAGAACAGAACCTAGAACAGAACCTCCATGCCGAGAAAAGAACCTAGAACAGAACCTCCACACTGAGAACCTAGAACCTAGAACAGAACCTCCACACAGAGAACAACCTAGAACCAAGAACAGAACCTCCACGCTGAGAACAGAACCCCCACGCAGAAAACAGAACCTAGAATCAAGAACAGAACCTCCACGCCGAGAACAGAACCTAAAACAGAACCTCCACGCTGAGAACAGAACCTCCACGCCGAGAACAGAACCTCAATTGTAGTGCCCCGCCCCTTCGACCCTCGACCTAGAACCTCGAACCTCACTTCTGGTTCCTCATCCTTCAACCCTCGACCTAGAACCTCGAACCTCACTTCTGGTTCCTCATCCTTCAACCCTAGACCTTGAATCTAGACGATCAGTTCTATTCTTGAACTTTAACCGTGAGCCTGAGTAATAAGACATAGTGTCCTGGAGTTAATACAAATCATGTCAGGTGATATAAGTCATAAAGATTATAAATATAAATCATAAAGATTATCGATGTAATGTCATAACGATTATAGATGTAATGTTAAAGATTATAAATATAAGTCGTTAAGATTATAGCTGTAATGTTATAAAGATTAAAGATAATATGTTATAAAGATTATAGATGTAACGTTACAAAGATTATATAAGTAATTTTATAAAGATTATACATGTAATGTTAGAAAGATTATAGATATAATGTTATAAATATTATGGATGTAATGTTATAAAGACTATAAATATAATGTTATAAGGATTTTGGATGTAATGTTACAAAGATAGTTAAAGATAGTTTGAATCTACTTATATATTAAACGTCTATTTAAAGTCTACCTTATGGAGATAAAATCTACCTTACAGGGTTAAAGTCTACCTTACAGGGTTTAAAGTCTAAGAGTTAAAGTCTACCGTATAGAGTAAAGCTATAACGGTTTATTGTTAGTGTGGTATTATATTATAGTATTATAGTATTATTATAGTATTATTACATGGTGTTATTATATTGGAGTATTATTCAATGGTATTATTAAAGGGGACCTATTATGCTTTTTCGACTTTTATAACCTATAAACGTTGTTATAATGATTGATAGTCATGTTTAACCATACTAAAGTTTTAAATAATGAGGTAGATGCATTTCGGACGTATTCCCTGCTGCCAGTCTGGGGTGGCGCGTGCTTCTCTGCTGTAGTAGGCTACATGCACGCGCATAAGGAGGGGGTGGAGCTGGACTGCCCTGCGCAGGTCTTCCAGAAGGTAACCAATCACAACGGAGTGTGGCAGGGGGGGGGCGAGGGGGAGGAGGAGGACGAGTGTTGACAGAACGCTGAAAGCGCCCAGATGAGAGGAAGAGTTTCAAGAAAATCGGCATTGTTTTTTGTGCTGTGATTCGTGTCAGGTTGCTCTATAGGAGTCATTATTAAGAAATTAAGACCAGAAAAGTAGTATAATAGGAGATCTTTAAAGTATTATTCCATGGTATTATTATAGCATTAATAACATGGTATTATAGCATTAATACATGGTATTATTGCATTAATACATGGTATTATCATAGCATTAATACATGGTATTATCATAGCATTAATACATGGTATTATAGCATTAATACATGGTATTATAGCATTAATACATGGTATATTATAGCATCAATACATGGTATTATAGCATTAATACATGGTATTATTATAGCATTAATACATGGTATTATTATAGCATTAATACATGGTATTATAGCATTAATACATGGTATTATTATAGCATTAATACATGGTATTATTATAGCATTAATACATGGTATTATAGCATTAATACATGGTATTATTATAGCATTAATACATGGTATTATTATAGCATTAATACATGGTATTATAGCATTAATACATGGTATTATTATAGCATTAATACATGGTATTATTATAGTATTGCGGTACGTTGGGTTTTCTCAGTGTAAATGTTCTGCGTCCAATCAGCAAATAGAGTGGCTGAGATCAGTGACGTCAAAGTCAGCCCTCGTTGATGGACGTCGTCACGCACGGTGATTGGTTTGTTTACAGCCCGCGCGCAACGTGATTCCCGGCCACGCGTTAGCGTTGGCTGCGGCAGATCCAGAGTGGCACTGGGCAGATCCAATCATTTTAAACTTCAACAGCGCCACCCGCCGTCAAGGGAGTTAGTTGGCAGATATATTCAAGTGAGTCTGGTAGGAACAGACTAATTATATCCCTGACGAAACAGCATCTGGGATGCTGTCAGCCAGGACGTCTCTGCGTTGGTGTGTACGAGCAGGGGCGTCACTATGCTGTTTTATTCGGGGCTAAAGCCTCGGATGTTATTTAATAAGCCCCAAATATGATCTTTGGGAAAAAAAAAATATATGTATTCATAAACATTTATAAGTAGCCTAGCATAGCCTAGATCAGGGGTCACCAACCTTTTTGAACCTGAGAGCTACTTCATGGGTACTGAGTCACACGAGGGGAACCCAGTTTGATACTCTTCTGAAATAACATATTTGCTCAGTTTGCCTTTAGTTCTATATTATTATCAATGATTAATGATACTCATCTATGTGAAGAAACTGATCATGTTAATGATTTCTCACAATTATCAACAATGACTTAAGAAAGGTGGGAAAGAGTTGTTCAAGAATGAGTTGTGCTTCCTTTAGGACAGGCCTGCGGGGCCCTCATGTGGTCCTAGCGGGCGCCCTGGGGCCCGCGGGCACTGTGTTGGGGACCCCTGGCCTAGATAGTCCTTCTGGCAAGAGATTAAACAGTTTAAAAACACAACCTGTTTACCACCTCAAGTGAATTAACCTATCCTATCCCCAGTCAGATCTCTGTGTGTGTGTGTGTGTGTGTGTGTGTGTGTGTGTGTGTGTGTGTGTGTGTGTGTGTGTGTGTGTGTGTGTGTGTGTGTGTGTGTGTGTGTGTGTGTGTGTGTGTGTGTGTGTGTGTGTGTGTGTGTGTGTGTTGGTTAATAAGTTAATCTTTCGTGTGTGTCTATTTTGTGTGTTTATCTTTATGGTGTGTATCTATATGGTGTATACCTATGGGTTGTGCGTGTATGGTTTGTATCTAGCGTGTGTGTGCATATGGTTTGTATCTATATGTTGTTTGTATCAATATTGTGTGTTCATCTATATGTGTGTATCTGTGGTGTGTGCGTGCATATGGTGTGAATCTATATGGTGTATTGGTGTGTGTCTTATGGTGTGTGTGTGTGTGTGTGTGTGTGTGTGTGTGTGTGTGTGTGTGTGTTGTGTGTGTTGTGTGTGTGGTGTGTGTGTGTGTGTGTTGTGTGTGTGTGTGTGTGTGTGTGTGTGTGGTGTGTGGTGTGTGTGTGTGTTATGTTAACGTGTGTGGTGCTGGGCGATGACTTTTAACCAGTGAATGAGTCTCTCTGGTCTCTTTGATGAAAGCTTCCTTCTCACTCCTCAAAGGCCCGTTCAGGACGCTGCCAAGTTACGGTTGCATTGAAGACGGTATCTCGCAGAGCGCTCAGAGAGCAGATGTTTTCGTGTGGTAACATCGCCCTCTGCTGTCCACATCCGCTCACTACACACACAGGGACGCAAGATCACACGGGACTTCCTTATCACCAACTTGACCAGAGGGCGCCGAACCTGCGTTGAGTATTACTTATTAGCTTACCTGCCGCAGTTCGCCTGCCAGGTGGTTTTCTTAATTAGTTAATTGGTTGCATCTGGTGCGTTTGCACTTAAGAGGAACCGAACCGAACAGTTTGCTGGTGTCCTCCACTGTTTGGCAGTGTAGCGTCTCCCAAACGCGGTATGTTGTGTTTCCAGAAACCAGAGCGTGTGTGTACTGTTTTGTTGAGGTCTGTTGTGACTTATTTGACATCTCTTCCTGTTTTACAGGTTAAAGACTTTTTGAAGTAAAGAGAGAGCATCTCATCTGGACCTGATGTGAGTAGAATTGTGTGGCAAAGCACAACTGACGTGACTTGTATGTTGACTATAATTCACTGATAATGTGTAAAGGTAATCAGGGATTGTGGTGGTTTAACTCATTTGAAATTGAAATAATGATTCTACTTGAAAGTAACATTTTAGAGTATATACATTCAAACATGTCAAAGTAAGAGGTTAATCGCTCTTGACTAATGAGTCAAATAATTAGTATAACTTATATTAAAAAGCTGGATTAGTTAATATCTTAATCATTATTTAGAAGTTGGATGATCCCAAAGCCCTTAATTTGTATTGTAATTCATTTATCTGATTTAATGGAGATGGTAGATTTTGAACTGTGGGACAGTGCCCAAGTTTAGGGACCATGAGTAAACTGTTCCTTCCTTTAAAGGTCTATCATGGATATTTAACTGCAGTTCTGTGAGTATCCCAACTTAACCATGAAGATGAACTGCAAACTGTAAGTCAATAATTTTCTCATTTCTCTTGGGCACATTAATGTATTTTGGCTTCCTGGTGAGTTAACCCGTTAGCTGAAGGTTGAACTGAGTAGTAAGGATGTTTTGTTGGTTCATGGGTTACTTAGTTGTTTGGTTTATGTTGGTTTTAATGATTTGTTAAAATGGTTACAGGCTCCAAGTTATTGTTGTAAGCTGGAGTAATGGGTTGGGTTCTGATATCTTCAGACTTCTTTCCAGCTACTCTCCTGAGCTCTGCATCTTCATCACATGAGTGTTGCTTTACTGATGAGGGTGTGGTCTGAGTGAGCAGAGGTGCATACTGGGATACAGAGCTGTCTGAAGTCTACAGGTCTGTAGACACGCCCCCTCAGGGGAAACCGAGTGTTTGAGAAACCGTCGTGACGTCAGTTACATGGACTGGAATGTTCTTTAAGATGGAGCCAGGGATTCAGAAGGAGAAACACCAGGGGGAGTTGAGGGGGCTCCTCATCTCAACCACTAAAACACAACTTCAGTCTGACACAGAGAACCATGGAACACATTCAACAGTCCCCTCCAGGCATCATGACTCCTCAGGAACAGTTTCATTTCCAAGAAGGTTATTATTTGGGGCCATCCCCAGATGGATCCTGCTCCTCAAGAGCCACCCCCCTCCACTGGGAGGTCTTCTGAACAGATGACCTCCTTCCTGTCCTCGAGCTGACTAAAGCTTCACCGCTTGCAACTGTGAAGGCCCCTCATTCAGGAAACCACTGGACTACAAACACACCTCAGAGACGTTGAATCAACCTTGGACACATTTTGGAGACGCCAAGCATAGTCCATCATCAATGTGGGACGCCACTGAAGAATGTTGTACATAATTGACTTCTCTGGAGACATTGGTTGTTCTGTTCTGGGTGCCCTGGCAGGAGAGCTGTTGGATGATGGAATGTTATTTGGCATGAGGTTTTTAACCTGCATGATTGTTTGGCCTTTTACGGCTCAGTGGTTGTTGTACATAATTGACTTCTCTGGAGACATTGGTTGTTCTGTTCTGGGTGCCCTGGCAGGAGAGCTGTTGGATGATGGAATGTTATTTGGCATGAGGTTTTTAACCTGCATGATTGTTTGGCCTTTTACGGCTCAGTGGTGTGTGTGTTTTTGGTTTGACATGAGATGGATGATTTTTGAGTATCGCAAGGGGTGTGTGTCTGTGTGTGTCCCACTCACACCTGGCATGGGGTTTTACCTGCGTGTCCTCGGTTCTATGTGTGTGTGTCCGGCTTGCTTTGACAGTGATAATGGTCATACGGGGATCTGTGTGATTTGGCTTGGGATATTGGAATGGTCCAATAAATCATACCTGATGGACTGCCACACGTTTACTTAAAGGCCTCCAGTAGACATGAAGAGCCCGGAGCGACGCTGCAGAGAGATATCAACACACTGGGCAGGAAGGAGAGAATCCAACCCAAGTGTAAAAGGATGCAAGCGGCGTGTTCAGATCAGTGACTTCAAACTAGGACTACACCAATCAGGATCAATGGAGGATGGACACCTAAAGGAATTCCACAAGGAGAGTCTGAAGTTGGAAAGGGACCTAAATGGATATTCAAGATGACCTTCAGACCTGTAATGAGATGGCTCTTCCTACCTGGCTGGATTGATGGAGAGCCCTGTGGATCTTGTCTTGCTCTCAGTTGCACGTCTTCTCAGGCTGAACTGTATATGTTTTGGACAGGACTAGCTGAATGATTGGTTCCCTTAAATCAGAACCAATTTGGGAACTCCAACTAGTGCGCTCTTCGAGCTGAAGTTGTGCTCTTCAACTGAGGAGGTAAGGAAACCTTCACTGGGGCTTCAAGGTGTAAAGAGGAGAATGTTTCAAAGTGTTCCATGGTACTCTGATGAAGACCGTTGTTGTTCCACTGGCTGAGAGGAAGAACTCTCACATCTTCCTCTTGGCCTTTCTCCTCTGAGAATCGTGGCGCCATCTTGAAGGATATTCCAGCTCATGTAACTGATGTCACGACAGATTCTCAAACACTTGGTTTCTCCTGAGGGGCGTGTCTATAGAACTGAAGACTTCAGACAGCACTGTATCCCAGCATGCATCTCTGCTCACTAAGACCACACCCCCATGAGTAGGATGCAACACTCTAGTGATGGAGATGTAGAGTTTTATAAGTAACGAGGGAGCAGACAAAGGTGATTAGAACACAATGGCATGTCAAGTCTGTAAATCTTTAAACCATGAAGATGGTTGAATAGTTCAGGAATTGTGATTTTTATTATGGGCAGTCCTTTCACTCAGATGCCCACTTCTCACTGCACCTGTACATGTGTTGGCTGGCTGGCTGGCATGATTTGCTGTTGGTGATGAGGCGGCCAGGGTGATGTTGCAGAGCCATGGTCGGCTCTCTGTGAGCTCAAGGTTTAGATTTGCTCTGCATGGTTTGTACCCTGAATAATCTAGATAATTGAAAAATGTAGACACGGTTTTGTATTGCATGATTCCATTGTTTTTAGGCCAGGATTTGAGGTTTAAAGTTGTTGTGGAACGTACATGGTAGTATGGTTCTTCGTACGGTTGTGAGTGATATAACATGTATACACTGGGTGCATAATAATGTAAAAGTAGTAGTAATTACCAACGGCAACAAACAGATCTCCTCAAGGTAAGTCTGTTGGCTGTGTTTAATGAAGACCATCGCTGGACTTCAGGATCTTCCTCCGTTCAGCTCAAGGTGAGGCGCTGGTTCTGTTTTTTCTTTGGTTGGTTCCGGCCGGAATGTTCGGATTCCAGTCGGACGGTTTTGTGCTTCCCGCCGTGGAAGTTTCTGAGTGTGGTCACTTGATATAGTCCCAATGGTTAGAATAGAACGTTGTAGTCCTGACAACCATTAGAAACCACCTGGCAGCTAGTTGGGATCGCGAGTCTTCTGAGGGAATCTGGCGGAAGGTTCTGGATTGTATTTGCGTAACCTCGAGCCGATGCCAACGGAAACAATTTTTCCATCGGTTTCCATCGGGAATTGTTGCCCCTTCATCTTAAAGAACTTAAGTTTGATATTAAATACACACCGACACGTATGTCGTACAATATGTTAATTTTTGATGGTTGCGTCGTACTTTTAACCACGTTGACGGGACTCTCACTGCGTACAAAACAGCGTTCTTCTTGCGGGCCCATTTTTGACATCAGTGAAGGCTGAAGATCATTTCAACGTAGAAGACAATTTGACATTTCTTCAACGGAAGCCAGCACCACTATGCTGAATATTGGCTGAGTATATATTGATTTATTATCTGATAACTGCTTCTATGTTCTTTGTTACTTAATGGCTTTTGTACTTTCTAAAATAATCTGGCTGTCATTAATTTGCCACAGATAGTTAAAACCCTACCCAATGGAATGACGTTAAAACAATGACTTTGGTGCAGAGTTAGCCAACTGGATAATATCAAGAGCTTAAAATAATGGGCCATACCTTTCCACATGTTTGACAGTAGAAAATGCTCTTGAAACTGTTGCATGGTTAAACAAGGTAAACCTGTAGTTTGTCCCAAGGTGTCTGCCTCCTTCACCCAGACGACAAAACCTCCATCTCCTCACCCAGAGCCAGACCTCCACCTCCTTACCCAGAGCCAGACCTCCACCTCCTCACCCAGAGCAGCACCTCCACCTCCTTACCGCAGATGCCAGACCTCCACCTTCCTCACCCATGAGGCCAGGACCTCCCACCTCCTGTCAGAAGTCCTCCAGAACAGGTCAGTGCTCTGGTGTGAGTAGAGTCTTCTCAAGGCAGTTTCAATGCATGGCCTGAACCACTTCTTTAAGCTTGTGGACTGCTCTGTCTTCATTCCAAAAACGGGATGCTCATATCTGGTCTCTCCAGACTTTTCTAGCCTTGAGTTATAAAATAATAGTTCAATTAATTGTGTAACTCGGCTTCAGATGAGTCAATTAAGTTTATTGTTGGGCAAATGCTGATATAAACCTGCTTATGTAGCTGAAAGGCGAGGCTGAGAGGCTGGGGACCGGAGGCTTGAGGTGCCATGTTGGACCGGAGACTGAGGCTGAAGAGACAGGGGGCCTGCAGCACTGTGGACCAGAGGGTAACCATCACCAAGCTCAATCTGAAACACTCAAAATCCAGGTAGTTCAGGTCTGGTTTTGATCATCTTGTGACTTTAAATCTGTGCCAAGCTGTGATTTGAGTTAACTTAAACCGGGCTTATGTAGGAGTCATATGAGCCATTATTGTTACTTGTGCTGCTACGACCATAGTGAATGAATTGCTGAACGCGACAATCTGCAGAAGTTGTCTAATTTAAGTGTTTAAATATGTTTAAATTTGTCTTCCATTTTACAAGTGAACCTCAGATGTGGGGTGTGTTGCGTGTCCAGGTGATTTACTGCTGAGACCAACTGTTGTGTTGTAACCAGACCAGGGATCATGGCTGAAGGAGCTGATGGAGGAGCCGAGCTGAAGGAGCTGATGGAGGAGAGCCGTGCTGAAGGAGCCTGATGGAGGAGCCGTGCGTGCTGAATGAGCTGATGAAGGAGGAGCCAACGACTCTTGACAGACGACATCACTCTAACCAACCCAGGATCCTCGTAAGTTTGCATAAATAAAACCAGAGTGGAGCACTTGTTGTAACGCAGGAATTAGTTTGTCCAGTACAAGTTACGGCATACTACTGTGGTTGGTTACCAGACAAACTGCAGCTGCTACTTTGTTACGCACCATTAGAGCCCAACTAGTCCTGTGTTTGTTACCCTACATTAGAGACAAACTACTCCTGTATTTGTTACCTTACATTAGAGACAAAGTACTACTGTGTTTGTTACCTTAAATTAGAGACAATTTACGTTTGTAACCAGACCAGGAATGTGGAGGACTGATGGAGAAGTCGTACATCTGGAAGGCCTATCCTGAGGACAACCAGGACTCCTCGTAAGTTTGCATTATCTGGACATAGTGGACTAGGTAGGGGGTTGGGGGTTCCTCAACTCTAAAAACAATGGTGCCGGGTTTAAGTCCTCAGAATACAGTTATGCGTCCTTGAGCAAGGCGCCCTACAGCCTGCCTGCTCCTTAATCAATGACTTATCTTTGGATTAGGTAATGTTGCAGCTTTTGAATATTGAACCAATTCAATGTCCTTGTTTGGACCGGGGCCAGAGCACACCTTGAGCTTGAAACCTCACCTCTGATCCTGTTTGTGTTCGGAGGTAGACACACCTGAGAGCTGAAACCTCACAGCCTGATTCTGTTTGTTCGGAGGTAGCACACACCTGAGCTGAACCTGCCCTGATCCTGACATGGTCCTGTCTCCTCAGTTCATCTGCGCCTCGTCCTCCAGAGGACCTGCTGAGCTCTGCAGTCTGAGGCTGATGGATCAATGACCTCCAGTGAGAGTGATCTTCTTGACCCCACATTGTAAACTGTGGTGCTTCGCCACGCTTTTCCTAACGTCTGTTCACTAACCTTACATGTCACTATCTCTCACTACTTCACTACTGCGCTTATTTTTTTCTCTTCTTTTGTCGGTGGTTTCGAACCTTTTACACTGAAGGGCGCGCCTTTCTGCCCTCAAGAGGGTTCCAGCGGTCTAGGGTTGAGAGTCAGTGTTTAGAGTCCAGGGACAGAGCTGGTCAGTGGAGGACTGCTTTTACACAAACCATCTTCCCTTGCTTTCGGGAATGGCGGGGGACATTTTGTGAAAAGATTCATTTGGGAAAAGTTTTTCCCTGCTTCCTCTTTACAAAATTGTATTTAAACTTCTGTGTTTTTTGTTTATTTAAAATCCCTACATTGACTGATACATGTTTGGTGCGGGTTCATTTAATTGTCCTTTAACTTGGTTTAATGTCAAGCTAAACTCCTGCAATATACATTTAATATACATGACGAATGTTATTCAAGCAATGTTTCACATAATTCCATTTTGTAAAAAATATGAAACCTCCATATTACTACTAAATTCAAGCTCATTCATGTATTTAACACAATGTACACACTGCCGCCGCAGGGCCATTCTCTGCTACTACAACACGTTCAATCCACCCAAACCCCATCTCACATCCAATGTACTATAGCTACGTTGGTTTCAAACAGAAAATTTGTAGTTTGGTGTGAGACTGTTGTTCCAGCAGAGGGAGGCTGTCATACACCTTAATTATGCAGGAATGGCTGTGTGTATTTAACATTTTAAAATGTTCATGTGTGCTCTAGGTCTCTAGTTTTGTACTTGCAAATAATCAACGTCTGCCTCACACACAACAGCGCATGTAGGTCGATAACATATGAAGTAAAAGCCCAGTTCACAAGATCTGAAAGGTCTCAGCTGCGGTCAGATTTTTTGGACGCATGAGATGTATTGAGTGAACGAGGTCCGAGCTTCATACTTAACCACCGTGAACTTAGTCGGCGTTTTCGCTGGATGCTCGGCGAGGACGGCAAGGACCCGTGTTTACCTGTTCGATTAGGCCCTGAACGCAGACCCTGAACCCAGACATCCTAAACACAGACCCTGTGTTTAATTAGCCCCCAATATAATTTTTGGGTTAAAAAAATAAATAAAAGTAAACTTATTTATAAGTAGCCTAGTCTAGATAGTCCTTCTGGCAAGAGAATAAACATAACCCTTTTACCACCTCAAGTGAATTAACCTATCCTATCCCCAGTAAGGGGGGGGGGGTGCGTGGGGGTGGTGTGTGTGTAAATTCTGTTCTCACTTGTATCACATTTTACTCCTGAAATAACTTGAAATGGAACTTTAGACATTTGGGGATAAGCAGCACAGCAGTCAGGTAGCTATTTTAAGCTATAATAAACTGTGTATTTTGTTTATTTAGGTGAAGCATTATGAAAACATGTTCATGCAAAATAAAGCATAGAAATAATTTTGGGATTTTCATTTACCGTCTGGGCTAAGCCCCTCATGTTTATGAAACCTAGAAACTTCCCGGAGGAGACGCGCCATAGAGGGAGTGGTAGACATCACAAAGCTCTGTCTGATGGAGATGAACCAGGAGGGACTGGCCGACACACTGTTGAGCGGTAAGAGACTCTTATCTTGAAAACAGAGAGGAAATACACATTTTGAATAGCAGTAGAAGATTAGTATTTGTTCTTTCCAGACTGAATGCCAAAATGTGAGACTTATACATTTCAAACTTCAATGTGGAGACAATCTTTCCTCTTTGGGGTTAAATGGTTTGTCCCAGATGTGTAGGGTTATTGTGGTGGTATCAGTTTAAGTGGTTTGATCCAGATATGTAGGGTCATGTGGGGTACCAGCAGTGACGGCTGGTGATCAAAGATGTTGGTGGGGCACAGTGATGGACAAAAAAAATGAATATAATAGATTTGATTTCCTGTATTCTGGTGCATTTTGGGGATGGCCACGACCTATTACCTATTACCTACTATTCATTCAGATTCATAGCCTACATCCTGACTGCATATACAGATCTACTTCATGGCCACCCCACCAGCTATTTGACCCATTGTTGTCATTCTGATATTGAGACAAATCATGATCACTGTCCTATAGCGTCCATTTTTTGTGAGTATCAATGTCTACTTCAAATGCAGTTAGAAATATGGGACAGTTGATTCATTCTGTTTATATGCTACAGGCAGAAAGGCTAAATTAATGTAACTTCCTTGCTCCTTTTAAGGATAACATTGCTTGGGGAGTCCAGTTCCTCCACTGAAAAGGGTGGAATGTGCTTACAACTCTCTGCTAGTTAGTGATCTATCTCTTCTCTACATGTAGTTGTGTTGAGCGAATGCTGCTGAGGGAGGTAGCCTATTTGATTGATCGCTGAATTGTCCAATCATGTGTTGACAATAAAAAAGAAAATCGATACCATTGGCCTTGGGCACACCACTGTGCGACCCGACGGCAAATTTTCTTGCGCGTCAATGAAAAGCTGTTTGATAGACAGCAAAAAGTTGGCGAGCTTACATTGACTTCAACGGGACCGGCGCCCCTGACTTGGAGGAGGGCTTTATTTGGAATGACCAATAACTAGCCTAGCCCAAATCATTTGACGTTTCAGACACATTTAAAATGGTTTCTGGCATGTGACAAGTATGTCACACAATTAAACGAGGGATAAACGCTATGTATTTTTGTTGATTTATTTCGTATTGATAATAGTTGATTAGTAGTTGGCAGATATATTTCAGTGGTGAATCCTTCATTAGGAGGCCGGCGGTCGGCGCTCTATGCGGCCCTCTATTGACCTGCCCACACGCCACTGGGTATCAGGGTAAATGGTTTGATCCAGATATGTAGGGTTATGTGGGGGTATCAGGTTAAATGGTTTGATCTCGGTGGCGGCTGGTGGAATTTATTTTAGGGGGGGCTGAACGTTTGCATTTCAAACCCCTGTAGGGGGGTTTGGGGGCATCCTCCCCCTGAAGATTTTACTTACAAAGATGAATGGGGCCAGGGAACTAAGTTTTAAGTTAATTTATTTGCCTTGTAGAATTCAGGCAACATTAAGAGTGCAGATACATCAACAAAAACTGTGAATTACACACAAGGTAACATTCTCTCTCTCTGTGTGAGAGAGTGAGTGAGTGATAGAGAGAATGGGTGAGTGTGTTACGGCCAAGCCATTGTGTTGGTAAACTTCACTCATAAATATATCTACAGTCTGCATTAGTATGCATTTAGACAAATACAATGAAATATGAATTCAACAAAATTCATGTAAATGTGCAAACTTTTGTGCGTGGTTGCTCAATTTTTCAAAAACCCTTTTATTGAAATCTGGAATGTATGTGAGTTTTTTCTCTATAGATAGCATAGCCAGAGCATTGAGGCGATCTTGTGCCATAGTGTTCTTAAGGATAGTCTTTATCCTCTTTAAGGTGGAGAAGCATCTCTCTGATTCTGCTGTTGACATTGGTGTGGTGATGAGGATCTTGAGAAGAGGTTTCGCTGAATGTGTCTTGCAGGTTATTTCCCATTAGAACCTGAAATAGAGCCGGTGCTCCCCTGCAGCCCTTGGAGGGCCTTCATGCTCGTGTGACATCAGGTGACAGTGTCTGTTTTTAAGTTCTTTGTCCAAATGGGGATAGAGGCATCCACGTGGTTGTTTGCCAGCGTTGAATCTTCGTGGTATACTTTCTGCTGTGTTGTGGGGAAGCAAGTCACCTTTGCAGCAGAGCAGCACTGATGAGGTGCATTTGTGGACATAGAACACCTCTCCTTGGCATGGCTCATAATGGTGTCACAGACCTATGAAATAATAACCACAGAAAACATGTCCCAGTTCAACAATACAATAACATCAGCATACTCCTACCAGTTATTTTTTTAGTAAAGCTTACAGTAATAATTAAAAGCAATAAATGTGGGAAAAAAAGAGTACAATGTTCTGCATCTCCACTAAGATTATACAGTGATATCACACTCGTGTTCTATAATGATCAACTATGAATAAAAATTTCTGGCAAACACAGACACAAACGATACAATATAAGTTATGCTTTATTCGTCATCAGCATCGGCTAGCTTCACACAAGTTGTTCATATGCCTTCTTGCTCGCTCAAGATATTTTTATTATCCCGTTCTGACAGATATGTTTCGGGTCCTGTCCACTCTCTCTAATCCTGTGTCCATCAAACTATGCACTATACATCACGCACTTGTTGTTTAATGAAAGTCTACAAGGAAAGCCAAAAATTGCATTGGCATACCCACAGCTAAGTTTAGCCAAAGCCTTTCGACTTTTCGAACCACACCCTTGCTGTGAAATAACTTCTCGTTGTAGGCTCTATCTCTGTTCTCTTGCTTGTGTTGGGTTCACTATGATTCTCACATTTCTGGCTGTGTGTGCCAGTGGTTGTGTCGTGCCGGTGTTGTTTACTCTTGGCAGACATTTTTCTGCAGAACTGGTTGTTTCGCTGTGCTCCGAAGTGATGTGATATAGTGTAACCTACAAAAGGCTCTACTGTAATTTGTAGGGCTCAGCTGTAGAACTCTACAAAGTGCACATCACATCAGTACGGTGGCAGTACTTCGAATGTGACGCCACGTTGCTCATCTCTGACTAGGTAATTGCAAACATGCGCTCAGGTTACATGTGAGTGGACGGTGCACTGTGTTGGTAGGCGATTCATGTGAGGCCCCCACAGGGCCGTACAATTGCAACGACGCTTGATTGGTGAAATGATGTACTTTTCTGGCCTGCAACCGGTGGAACCATTGGTGCTTAATAAATTCGGGCTTGTTTGTGCGAACTGTAGCCCCAGGGAAGACTCCTACCTCACCACAATGATAATTGAACAGAATGCGATATAACTCATGGAGGATTCTAAAGAATTTCTAAAGTACAGCATTATT
>OLKM01004506.1:0-21902 GCA_900291075.1 Melanogrammus aeglefinus | reverse complement strand
GAGTGACGTAACATGGTAGTTTGTTTTCGTACGGTTTGAGTGATATAACTTGTACACATGGGTGCAATATAATGTAGCGGGGAGGTAAACGAAAGTATAATGACCAGAGCAGACAAACAGATCCTATCAAGGTAGTCTGTTGCTGTGTTTTAAAATGAAGACCATCGCTGGACTTCAGGAATTCCTCTCCGTTCAGTTCTGTTTTTTCTTTTGGTTGGTTCCGGCGAATGTTCGGATTCCAGTTGGGACGGTTTTGTGCTTCCCCGCGTGGAGGTTCTGAGTGCGGTCACTTTGATTTAGTCCCAATGGGTTCGCATAGAACGTGTAGTCTTGACACATAAGAAACCACTGGCATTCTTGGACGGGAAGTCCCCTGAGGGAAATCGGCGGATCGTTCTGGATTGTATTGCGTAACTCGAGCCGTGCCCAACGGCAACTTTTTTCAGTCGTTTCCATTGGAATTGTTGCCCTTACTTAAACAACTTAAGTTTGATTATCAAATACATACCTGGACACGTATGTCGTACAATACGTGATAATTTCCGAGGTCGTGCCGTACTTTTAACCACGTTGAGTGACGGGACCTCGCTGCGTACAAAACAGCGTTCTAATTGCGGGCCATTTTTGACACAAGTGAAGGCTGAAAATCATTTCAAGGTGGAAGACAATTTCCCATTTCTTCAACGGAACCCAGCACCTGAATATGGCTGAGTATATTTGATTTAATATGATACTGCTTAGTGTTCTTTGTTACTTCAGTCTTTGTAACGTTTAAATTCTGCTGTCATTATTGCACAGAAAGTTAAACCCTAACCATGGAATGACGTTAAACAATGACTTGGTGCAGAGTTATCAACTGGATAATAATCAAAGCTAAAATAATGGCCGTCCTTGCCCATGTTAACCGTAGAGAACGTCTAGAACTGTACAAGGTTTAAAAAGGTTAACATGGTAGTTTTCCGCAAGGGGTCTGCTTCCTCACCCAGGAGCAAGACCTCCACCTCCTCACCCGAGCCAGACCGCACCTCCTGCAGAAGTCTCCAGAACAGGTCAGTGCCTTCTGGTGCGAGTAGAGTCTCTCAGGTCAGTTTTCAATGCATGGCTTGACCCATTCTTTAAACTTGTGGACTGCTCTGCGGCTCTTCCATTCCCCAAAAACGGGATCTCATGTCGGTCCTCAACGTCTTTTCTAGCCTTGATTATAAATTCAATAGTTAAATTTAATTGTGTTACCGGTTTCGGGATGAGTAAGTAAGTTTTTGTTGGGGCAAATGCTGATGTAAACTGCTGCGTGCTGACAAGGTAGGCTGAGAGGCTGGGGATCAGGGCTTGTAGTGCCAGGATGGACGCGGAGAAATGAGGCAGGAGACGCAGGCCTGCAGCACGAAACAGAGTTTAACCATCGCCAAGCTCATCTAAAACACTAAAATCCACGTAAAGATTAGGTCAGGTGGGGTTTTTGGATCATCTCACGACTTTAAATCTGTGCTCAGCTGTGATTGTGAGTTAATTCATATGGAGTTCTGTAAAATCATACTGAACCTTATTGTTACTAGTGCTGCTACGAAGCCGTATGGATGAATTGCTGCACGCGACAATCTGCAGACGTTGTCTAATTTAGAGTGTTTAAATATGTTTTAATTTGTCTTTTCCCATTTTAAACAAGTGAACCTCAGATGCAGGAGGTGTGGTTGTGTTGCGTCCAGTCCAGGTGATTACTGCTGAGCAATTGTGTTTAATCCAGACGAGAATTTCATGGTTGAAAGAGCTGATGGAGGAGCCGTGCTGAAGGAGCTGATGGAGTCGTGCGCTGCAGGCCTGCTGGTGGAGGAGCTGTGGAGGCCCTGCCTGGTGAAGCGTCTGTCGTGGGGTAAGGAGCTTGACTCTGAAGTAAGAGGTCTCGGAAAAACGACAACCGCCGAAACCCCGAGGTTCCGACGCCGAGCCCGCTCGGGTTGGTCCCAGACGCGGTTTTACACTAGAAGGCAAGGTCGGAACTGCCTGGGGCCCACCAACTTCCCTGAACTGCAGGGGCCCCCAGACCAGCTGCCCACTCTCCATTCGCTGGGAAAATCGGGGCCTCGTGATCCCAGCCATATATGTAAATGTAAAATTTTGTACGTTAACTTGGAACAAAGACAACAACTAAAATACAAAGAAATAAAGTATCGTCTAGCACCCATCCTATTCGTTGTTTATAATGGACTATTCCACAGGCCATGATCGCGAGAGTTCCAAACTTATGTGATGAAGTGGATGGGAAATTTGGGAAGACGTTACGTGAGCGGTGAAATTGACATCAACGGTTTGGAAATGAACCAAAACTACCAAGTGGTGCCACTAAAGCAGGAAGCGGGAGGAGGCGAATATCAAAAATGACGCCTCACAAAGTTGACTAACATTTTTAAGGTTTCAATTCGACAACTCGCCGGTTGTCGAGGAGCAGCGGAGCCGCGGCTAATCAGAAGGGGAGCGAGGTAATAGTAAACCGCGTCATGCTCGGCTCTGACAGAAGAGAGTCAACAATGAGGAGGTGGTGAGTAGCCGTCCTGATTCTGTTGACACACGAAGTGTTGGTCATCCATGCGGACGATGATCCGGCGTTGTTGGCCCACGTTTCAGTGACTGTTCAACGTTGTGACTTAGTGAAGAGCGGACCCGTACAATGAAATTGGAATTTCCCAAAACGCAGAGGGTTCGGCGTTTACCAAGGCAAATTATTTTATCGTGATGAAAAATGGGGAAAAATCAACAGGAGTGGCTAGTGTACTGCAAGGTGGAAGGACCATTAATGCGTTTTTTGAAGAGGAAGAGCGCAAGAGGAAACAGGGGGACACGAAGGAGAGAGAGGACAGCACAAAGACAGGGGCAAAGAAGTGAGGTAATGATCTACGTGCATTTTATTGATTCCTGTAACTACTTTGAGTCTGCTGGACAATCAATTAATCATGATATTCACAACAAAATGGATGTTTGCCATAGTCTGTATCATATTACACAAAAGCCTTACTGTTATATGTTTTGTTATCTGTATTATTGTCTGAAAACCGGTGCAGAAATCACACACTTCCTCTCTCTCACACACACTTTCCCCCACCGCCAAAGGACACATAGAAACATCTATGGGGGAGAGAAGAAGCAGAATAAAAAACATCACTAAACAGGAACAACAGCAGCAGGAAGACAGTGGCAGTCATGATAGAGAACACTTTCCCCCCACTCTCATTAACACCCTGTTTTTCTGTCTTTCACTCCAACACATTTTCTCTGCTCTCATACCTAATTCATTCACACCTGTCTCTCTCTCTCTCTCTCTCTCTCTTCTCTCTCTCTTCTCTCTCTCTCTCTCTCTCGTCATCTCTCTCATCCCTCTCTCTTCTCTCTCTCTTTCTCTCTCTCTCTCTCTCTCTCATTTACTCTACACATTACTGTGATAGATAATTATTCTTTATTGTTCAGTACAGTCACAGTTATAGACAAAATGGGACTTATTGACTCACTCACACAAATACTCTGTCGCGCTGCTTAACTATTTAAAAAATATATATATTTTCTGAGTCTAATTTCTCACATATTAAAAGGTCCTTGTTTAAAAAGTAAGGATTTGAAGGGCCCCCTAGCTTAAATTTCGCCTTGGGCCCCCAAATTGCTAAATCCGCCACTGCTCTACCCCTCCCCTCTCCTTCTCTGTCTCTCTCTCTGATCAAGTGTTCTTTACTTTTGTTGTAAAAGTTAATGTTAAAGGCCTAGCGGAGACATTCACTCACGCCGCGTGAGTGAATGTCTCCTCATAACTCAGCTGGCAGCGTCCTCTGGCGACAGCATCCTGACGTGCAAAGGAGCAGGGTGACGTCACAAATATTAACATTTATTTGAAGCGGCATTTTGACCAGCCAATTCTGCCTTTGCTTGGTACATGGTCTGAAATGCTGGGACGTGGGACCAGTAGGCCTACAAGGTGTAAAGTATACAGTGATTTCTACACGGTTTTGCATGTTTGCAAGGGCTCTAACATGTTACATATGATTGCAAAACTGTTTACTTTAGGCTAATATCATTTATTATTTGTATGTAGGCCTCTTTAGTTATTCATTATCCATTTGTGTGTGCATGGAAATGTATTTGTGAGAAGAGAGTAATTTATATATAAATCACAAAATACATTGTGCCATCTTCTCTGTGCATTCATTATTAATGAGACTGTTCTGACCCCATATGTATTAACCCGACTACGTCTCTAATAGACGCTGTGGGCATCTTTCGGGAAAGTAGTAAGCCCCGACAGGGTGAACAGGACACCGACACGAAGCCGAGGTGTCTTGCTCATCAACCTATTGAAGGTCTTGCTTCGCACCATAATAAGTCCATGCTTCCCCTTCAAGGAAAAAATTATTCACCGCCGGAAGTCGGGAAGGCCCATGCAAGTGAACGGAGAGTTCCAGAGCATTAAAAAGAGACGTGTATTAAATACATATATATATATATAGATATATATGTATTTATTGATTCTATACGGAGTCCACCAGACTTCCTCGAAGCAATGAGAATGGTTTATTAAATTCAAGATGGTTGAGTGAGCCCTTACCACTTTACCGATAATGACGTGCTTCAGTTCTTGTTCTTTTTTTTTTAAGTTGTTTAATAAATAACATCACACGGTTTACATAAATAACATAGATCAGAAAGACAATGGTTTTATAGCCATTGATTTAAACGGCATGCGAGCTGCTTGGTTTCCAGCGTCCATAGCAACCAATCATAGCACCATGCCTTTTTATATTTCTGTCGAGTTCTTCATCAATAACTATCAACCAAACAATCTTCCATTCATGGAGTCAAAGATTATAAAGTAAAATGCACATTTCTCGCTAAAATTGTTTACATAACCATTTAATGGCGTAACTATACACAAATTCCATTTTTCCACCCAGAATAAAAGTAAGTTTGCCATTTTTATCAGAAAAAATGTCCTTAAAACGATCCCAATAGGAAAGATGCGTCACAGCGTCTATTAGAGCGTAGTCGGGTTAATACAGGAGTGAATGGGCTGCTTGAGCACACCGGTCTGAAGTCAAAATCTCGGGATCCATTGTAGTGATTGACCCCTCTCCGGTCTGCAGATGAGCCGAAAGGGTACCTTTCCGTCAGCGACCGACGCTAAAGTGCCCTTGCCAACAGTCGTATTTGACGTTCTCGGAGTGAGACTGTGTTGGTAGCGGGCAGCCGGCAGCCGGCAGCGGGCAGCGCACGGTTCAGTCTACTTTAGATTGATGTGGAAGGACCAGAGACGTAAGAGAACCCGACCCAGTCATTTGTGATTCATAATATCGTCTGGAGGCGTACTTAGCTTTTTGGCTGTGATGATATAGATATCTATACATAATATGATATTATTTGCCATTGCGATACATGCACTGTAAACAGAGCGCATGGTACCATGGCCGCCAAGCTGCTGCTGGGCCACCCCCACCCTCCTCCTTGGCCCGCCTCTCTCCTCCTATTTTGCATTAAAGATATGACACCGAAACGGCGCGTTTGGGGAAAGCTCAATGTGCGACTGCTCGTAGTGGTTAATTCTGGCACCACGGCTTGAATTTTAGGGAACGTCTTCAATACTGTGTTAGGAGCCAACTAATATCTATGTTAAAGCATCCATAAAGTAGCATGCCATGGGACCTTTAAATTGGTTAATATTAACTTTTTTTAATCCCAATACCTTTTTTAATTTAATTTAATGTAAATATTTCATCCTTACTTTTTTTTTTCGTCATAAACCAACTGATCCAAAATAAAACAAGAAAATTATATTTCCAATTAGCGAAAGGAATTACTATTTAATTTGTTTTCACAACATATACAATAAGTCATTTCAACATAATATGATAAGTGATGAGATGAAAGAGAACGTCAGCCAGACAAAGTCATGTAATTTGTTACTCTCATGCTTGATTGTTATCCATAACAGTAGCTGTAATTGTTGTAAAGCTGTAATCTGTTAGAATAAAAAATAATAATAATGAATCCACTCTTTATGAGTGACTGTTGTGGTGGAAAAATACTTTATTATCCCTTGCAAACACGTAATCGCATTGGTTTGCCAAAGAATTCAGGTTATATTTCTAAAATGTTTGAAAATTCGCCTACATCCTGAGCAATCACAGCACCCTATGCACCGGGCCTAGAAATTGGACACCTCCCCTCATTAAGGAAATGTACTTATGCTCCTTCTCCGAATTCTCAGTAGATTACAAAGTAAATAGTTTACATATTAAATATTACATTTATATCATATGTAGTGCAGTTAGATACTGTGATTAAAATCCAACTTATTAATTAAAACAGACATGCTATACCACATGTGCTTATGAGAGGTGCCATGTAGAATCAAAAGGAAAACTTTACCACATATATGGGTAAACATAAAAATGAGATATGCATGACCACAATGACATCACTCCTACTTGGAGCATAAACAGGCAATAAAACAATTGAAAACAATACCACTGTATATGATTGTGCAATACATTCAAAAAGCAGGCAGTGTTTGACCCTGACTGTAATATGAACTGGTTTACTTTAACATATAGGTCAGTATAATTAACCAGGGTTCATCTCAGGGGTGTCAAATGGAGTAAATGGAGATACATGGGCCAGATAATGGCTTCCTTTAAGCATATGGTAAATCCATTCATACGGCAGGCAACCGTTTTGAAAAAAAAACTTTTTTAAAAAAACACCTGTTTGGGGGGAAAAAAATTTAAAAATTAGTTTTTTTTTTTAGCCTTAACATACAGGACAATTGAGAAAAATAATCAGGTCTTAAAAAAACTATTACTTCATATTAAAAATACCCTTTGGATCAGGTCCTTCTCGGGGCTATGGGCCCCTGGACACCAGCCCTGTTAGCCCTGCTGTGGATAAAACAGGCCTGGACATATCATGCCCATTGAAAAAAAAAATGAACCAATGATTTCCGGCATGTTTCACCTGTGCTTAAAATAAAATCAGAAGATGAACAAACACAATAACTCTATTACTGACAATTAATAGTTTTTTCCCTTTGCATTTTTCAAACATGTTCTTTTAGTTTAAGCTATTGTTTCCTCCATTGCTCATGGCTACAACATACCTAATGTTGAATACTTTTTTCTGAACATGTTTTGCGTCATCACATAGGCTGTCAAGAGCAAAATTCAAAAATTTCTTCATGGAATGGAAAGAAATTGAAGCAGCTATCATGGTTCCAAGAATGGGAATCCAACTGAAACCTTCCTCTGCTGCCATGGCCATCGCCATACATGAAATAGAAGACAGAAATGTAACAACAATCTTTGCATTGATTTCTTGTCCAGACAAAGCACATTTACATCCTGCGCTTAAATCTTTTAAAGGGATGTTTGATTTAGCTGAAAGTTTCTTCAGCGTCTCTACGTCAAGAACCAAAACCCAACCAAATAGCTTTGAAAAAGAGTGACTAGAACGCTTACATCAACCCCAAAGGACAACCCTGGGATAGGTACAGATGCTGCAGCTGTAGACAGAACAGCATAGTAGATTATGTTTGATCTGAAAGCCTCTTTCTTCTTGTTAATGACGCTGTGGTTGAGGTTGGGAAAGGCCAAGATCAGAGCATCTTTCTTCAGTGAAGAAAGCTCTCTCTCCATGGTGTCCTGGAGGGTTGAGAAGTCGTACAAATGGAGATCAAAACTAGCCACTAGGAAGACCTGAGGAGACGCCACACCTAGTTTTTCAAGTCCTGTTGGAAAAGGAATACAGGTTGAACTTAATGGGGTTAGAAAGTCGTGAGGGAATACAGGTTTAACCAATCAAGTGTCAAAGTCACCTTCTTTTCTTATCTAGAAAAATTTAAGTGTTATGTATATATACATATATATATATATATATATATATACACATATATATATATTATAATATACACATATATACCATATATATATATATAATATATATATATATATATATGTATAATATAATATATATATATATATATATATATATATATATATATATATATATGTTAGTGCTTTCAATCAATTTATTTTTTTACTAATCGCACAATTTGCTTTGATGAATCAAGATTAATCGCATTATTTCTTCTTAAAATTACAAATAATAGTTATAGTAATAATGGATAATAAAATGTGAATTAATGTAGAATCAACCCAAAGGAAGTATTTCAATTTGAATACTTTTGTTTCATCATCAGTGCCCTCTCGCCTACATCTACAGTGTGTCTTGACAGGATGGTTCCTTTCAAGGGGACATTTTAAGAGGTGTCTCCCGCTGCAATTTGAATGATTTTTCTCAGTCCACTGTCTTCTTAATATGCTATTTGGGCGGCAGCTTCTAGCTATCCAGTTAGCCAAGCATAAGGTATCTTCTCACTTACAGGCTCTCCTGTAATTTAGATTGGCAAAGCCCTGCAGTTTCTGTAGGGTAATTTGCTTTGCGGTGATATTTCAGAGACAAATTTTTTCTATAGTAATTTAATTCAGCTTTGCAAACTGTGCAGATTACTTTAGTTTCCTCCAAAAATCTGTTTGGGCAACTTTTTAAATTGAAACGTTCAGCCTAAAACTCCTCCCTTGTCCCTTTCCATCTTTAGCCAGGATGGCTGATGTCCTTGCGGCACATGTCATCGCATAGGTCAGCCGCCACAGGAAGTAAACAAAGCTTGGCTAATTGCACTATATATATATATATATATATAATATATATATATATATATATTATATATATATATATAGTATATATATATATATATAATATATATGATATATATATATATATATATATATATTGCATGTATAAAACTTGATAGTTGGAAACATAGAGCATTGCTCCTTTAAGAAATCAGAAATAAATTCACATTGACAGTCACTATTGTAACTCAGAAAAACCCCAACCTTGAATGCTGTAGTCCCTGATTTCCTGAAGTGTATTTTTTTTCATTGTAGTTCCTCTGGCTCTTTTTCTTGCATCACGTAGATTGTTGTCAATCTTAGAGCGGACAAAGTAGAACATTTTGCCCATCCTCTTGATCTCCTGAGCCAGCTTGACATCATTCTCTGTGAAGCGATCAGCTGATACGATAAATGAAGAAATCATACTTTTTTAACCTCAACGTTACTCCAGGTACTGATCAGATGAGAATTTGGTGGTTCCAACTCCCGGTAGATCCCATATTGTAACATTTGGGTATGTTGGATGTGGGTAAGCCTCAGGCTTCATGGTCGTTTCCACCACACCAGTAGGGGCCGCGCCCTCCTCTCTGTTGTCCACCCCCCTGAAGGCATTAACAAATGTGGACTTTCCTGATCCACTTTCTCCTGTGATAGCAATATCCATTTTGACATTATGATATTCTTCCAAATACTTCTTGATTTGTTCAGTGATTTTTTTTACCTTCTGTCATTTCTGATTCCTTGGTACTCCTACAAGAAAAACAAAAACAAAATTCAGTGTGTATTCACTTTCTTGCGTGCAAGGTAAGTTGAATTTAGGCCTTATCCTTTAAATTTAAACTTGATTGTCATCAAACAGGAAAGGAGTGTAATTGGCCAACATACAGCTGCAGTCACACAGTGGGTGGTAAATTTCAACTACCAATGAAAGCTAACTAACCACAGTCATGTGCCACTCTGTTTTACTCTGGGGCATATACTGAGATATGTGAAATATGGTATTCAGTAAGCGCCTCAATTTGCATCTACACAACCGCATGCTTTTTTCCGTTCATATAAATTCTAGAAATAAATGTCACAACATTGTGGTCTATAATTGTCCGAAGCTTGTGGTTGTGTTGCTTCCTGCAGTCAACTTTTATTCTAGTCCAGGAAATACGGTTATAAATAAATGTAAGGGGAATAAATGTAAAAGAAATGGAGAATTGAACAAAGACGGGTAGAAATGAATATATAAAATAAATATATCGACACAGTAATAGGAAAATATCACTATTTGCCTTAACAGTTGTTTAGTAATTTCTTTATAAGGTGGACACATTTATCTATTCATTTATACTTTCATTTTTACTTTTCAATGTCCTCAATCCCTTGTTACAAAGCTGACTAATACAACCTACAATAATATAACATTAAACTTGACCCCTACAATTATAGCTGTAATAAGCCCCAATATAAAATAAACAATACAATATCAATATGTATCATTACTTTCGAAATTACCCATCACACATATATGCACTTACATTGTGTTGGTTTGTTGATGTCGATGCTATGGAAGTTGATTCTGTAAAAGCGTCTCTAAAAGACTGAATGTGAATGTGACAGGAAAGGCCCTATAAGAGCAGGCAGAGGTTAGGAGGGGCCTCTGAGATAAAGGTCAACACACGTGGTTTCCAAGAAACCCCGGCTGGAGGAGGGAAACACAACTGAAACTAAAAGAGTTCATTAAAAGTGCATTCATCTATGTGGCCTTTAGTAACCTTACTGTTAAATAGCTACAATTATTCTCATTATTGGTAGGCCCTAATTTATATATAATAATGCAACAATGCTTTATTAATAAAAAGGTTTATTTATATATATTTATATTGTATTACATTAACAATGATTACTATAGATCTGTTTAAGGTCCAGGTCATGTATTTCTCCCTGAATGTAAAGTTAATTATATTATTGATATATAGTTTATATATGAAACATGGGTAGTAAAGAATAAAGCAGTTGAGAATTTGACTATATGAATACCTGTTAACATACTAAAAACATATGTGCCTAAGAATCAGTGGGAACTCGACATGATAATGTATACATAATGTGAGCCAGAGACAGTTCAGAAAGGGAGTAACAAGGTTTGATTTTCAATAAGAATAAAATATATTTTGGTACTTTGATGATGGTGATGCTTTGGAAGAGGATTTGGTACAAGAGTTTTCTAAAAATCTGCACCCTCACCTGACCTGAGTTAGACTGATTTGACTCGGGTAAGGCATTGAGTAATCAATGGTGCAAAGGTTATTCCAGCCAATACCACACAGACTCAGGTCACCTGCTTTATGCACTATTGTAATCAAAACCCTGCCACTTCTCGTAAAATACTGCTACCACAAACTGACGACTACATCTGTTTTACCACATGTTGAAGCAAGACTTCCGCTGTTTGATCCAGACCAGGACTCTGAGGAGAGCTGATGGAGGAGCTCATGTCTGGTCTCTGGAGGACGACTAGGAATCGACCAACAAAAGAGCAAAATACAGCTGTTACTTTGACATGCGTTAACCAACTACCGCTGTGTTTTCTTACTAGAACATGTTTCTGGAGCGGAGGCGAGCTGGTAGGGGAGCCGTGAATCTGGAGGATGACCATCACTCTACCAAACAAGGATTGTGAGTTTGTATTAACCTAACAACGAAGTGGAAATAAAGGGCTTAAAAATAAGACAAACTACATGTTTGTTACCAGACGTTAGGGCCAGACTCGCGCTGTTTGTTCCAGACCAGGACTCTGGCTGAGGAGAGCTGATGGAGGAGCCAAGACTCTGGAGGACAGCATCACTCTACCAACCAGGATCATCGTAAATTTGCATAAAATAAACAGAGTGGACTTGTTGTAATGCAGGATAAGTTTGTCCAGTACAAGTTCAGGCATACTACTGTGGTTGATTACCAGACAAACTACAGCTGCTACTTTGTTACACGCCATAAGAGCCCAACTACTCCTGTGTTTGTGACCTTACATTAGAGACAAACTACTACTGTGTTAGTTACCTGATATTAGAGACAAACTACTCCTGTGTTTGTTATCTTACATTAGAGACAAACTACTATTGTGTTTGCTACCTTACATTAGAGACAAATTACGTTTGTAACGAGACCAGGAACCTGGAGGACTGATGGAGAAGCCGTACATCTGGAAAGCAAATCCTGAGGACAACCAGGACTCTACCATCAAGGATTCCTCATAAGTTCGCATTATCTGGACATAGTGGACTAAGTAGGGCTGGGGGTTCAACTCTCAAACCAATGGTGGCCGGGTTCAATAGTCCTCAGAATACAGTGATGCGTACTTGAGCAAGGTGCCCTAAAGCCTGCCTGATCCTTAATGACTTATTCTTTGGTTCAGATAATGTGGCATCTTTTGAATATTGAACCTAATTAATGTCCTTGTTTGGTTCGGGCAGACATACCTGAGCTGAACCTCACCTGATCCTGTTAGGTTGGGGGTAGACACACCTGAGCTGAACCCGCCGTGATCCTGACATCTTGCTGGTCCCGTCTCCTCAGTTCATCTGCCCCTTGTCCTCAAGAAGACCTGCTGAGCTTAGCGGTCTGAGGCTGATGGATCAATGACCTCCAGTGGGAGTGATCTTCTTGACCCCACATGTAACGTGTGCTTCCACACGCCTTTCTCTCACGTTTGTCACTAACTCACTACTTCACTACGCTCTACTGTTTCCTCTTCTCCTTCCTTCTCTGTGGTTCGAACCTTTACACTGAAGGCGCGCCTTCCTGCCCTCAGAGGGTTCAACGTTAGGGTTGAGAGTCAAGGTTTAGAGTCAGGGACAGAGCTGGTCAGGGAGGACTGCTTTTACACAAACCTCTTCACTTGCTTTCGGAATGGTGGTGACATTTTGAAAAGATTAATTTGGGAAAATGTTTTCCTCTGCTTTCCTTTACAAAATTGTATTGAACTTCTGTCAAGTGTTTTTGTTTATATATTAAAAGCCCACATTGACTTCTACATGTTTGGTGCGGTTCATTTAATTGTCCTTTAACTTGGTTAATGTCAAGCTAAACTCCTGCAATACATTTAATATACATGATTGTTATTAAGCAATGTTAACATAATCCATTTTGTAAAAATATAAACCTCCATATTACTAAATTCCAGCCTATTCATGTATTTAACAATGTACATACTGCCCCGCCGGCCATTCTCTGCTACTACAACACGTTCAATCCACCAACCCGTCTCACATCAATGTACTATAGCTACGTTGGTTCAAACGGAAAATGTAGTTTGGAGTGAGACTGTCATACACCTTAATTATACAGGAATGTCTGTGTATTTACATTTTAAAATGTTCATGTGCTGGTCTAGTTTGTCTGCAAATAACTCTGCCTCCAGCAACAGGATTGGTCGAAACATATGAAGTGAAAGAAATAAAAGCCCAGTTCACCAGATCTGAGGTCAGCTGCGGTCAGATTTTGGATCATGAATGTATTGAGTTGAACGATGTCTGAGCTAAATATTAACCACCTGGAACTTGGCGTGTTTCCTGGAGCTTTGCAAATAAATTCTTAAAAAATCAGACGATGTGATTTTCTGTTTTTTTTTTTCATTTTGTCTCTCATAGCGGAGGTTTACATGATGAAAATTACAGGCCTCTCTCATCTTTTTAAGTGGGAGAACTTGCACAATTGGTGGCTGACTAAATACTTTTTTGCCCCACTGTACATGTATATATATACACAGTATATATATATATATATATATATATATGCCCCACTGTACATGTATATATATACACAGTATATATATATATATATATATACACAGTATATATATATATATATATATATATATATATATATATATATATATATATATATATACACACACACACAGTATATATATATATATATACACACACACACAGTATATATATATATATATATATATATATAATATATATATATATATATATATAATATATATATATATATATATATATATTATATTATATATATATATATATATATATATAGTCCCACTTGCATACATTTTACTCTGAAATAACTTGAATATATCTTTAGATGTTTGGGGATAAGCAGCAAAGCAGTCAGGTAGCTATTTAAAGCTCTAATAAACTGCATATTTTGTTTATATAGGTAAAGCATTCCGAAAAAAATTGCATGCACAATAAAGTGGACAAAAAAAAAAAAATGGATGCCCAAAGGGATAGTTTTCTTTTCCCTCTGGGCTAAGCCCCGGATGTTTATGAAACCTAGAATCGCCCCTGGGCAAGTAGCCCTACATACAGTTTCGCTGGTATAAAAAAACTGGCGGGATTATTGTAATTCTTTCTAGAAACATCGATCAATACCATACCTTTCATAAGGCATATCGTTTGTGCAGCTAGTAACACTACACTGTAAACCCGAATAAGTTAGCAGTACTCAAAAAAAGTTAGGTAATCAGTTGCCACAATTATTTTGAGTTCATAAACTCAAACATTTGAGTATATTCAGAGCTTATAGTATTATTGGAGTTTTATGGTAAATGTAATTTTAAATCTATTAAGGAAATTAAATTTACTGATTTATGCCAACTCAAATATTTTTCAGGTTACTGCTACTCAGAATTTTTATTTATATTTCTTATTGCAATAACTGAAGTGAACTTAATAATTTCAAGCACGAAAACTCAGGATTTTTAAGTTTCATTAACTTAACATTTATTCGTTTTTTCAATCAATCTTTTGATTACTCATAACTCAAAAACATAGACTTGGCACAAATCAAAATCATTTACCTCCAAACGTAAAATATTTGTGGCAACTGATTGCCTTAAACATAATAAGTACACTTGACTACAAGTCTACTTCTGGCCTTTTTGTTTATACTTTAAGGTGAACCATGGAATAGAAAATATTCCATCTCAGAAAAGCTAAAATTAGATTAAGAAAAATATTTGTCGCAAATAGCTTATAAACTGTGAATACAACATTACCAGGGGGGCATAAGCAAGTCTTAAGTGGTGACCAAAAATTTGAGTTTAGAAAGATTATTTGCCTACACCTGTGCCTTTTAGCACAAAATGAAACAAACAATATTTGAAAGACAGTAATAGAAAAAAAGAGAATTAAAGAAACAATTACAAAGGCACACTTGTGGACATCTGCTTGTAAACTTGCAGTGCAGCAATGTATAAACAAATTGCTTATAAATCTTCACAACTAGAACTGCTAAAATTTCAAAACTGTACATTTACATGTACAAAGGCAGTGTGTAGCCTTCTTTGGCTATCTGGTTCAAATCTAGCAACTTCAGGGTGCACTGTATAGCTTTAGAAAAGTAATTCAAACTCGAAAATCAGGAAAAAAAATATTAATAAGACAATAAAAACTTGTTATTTGATCCATTTCCATAACAGAATAAACATCCCATCCTCAGAAGAAAATTAAGTCCCTATAACACTGTTTCCAACTAGAAAGGTGGCTATTTTACTGAAGTAAAGCAGCCTGAAACTCTTGGGTTGTTTATGAAAATGTATCAATGAAGAACTTTATTTTCTGATAAAGAATTATTTCCCAGAACTATATAGTACACATTTTAAAAACAAAATGCCATAGTGTATAAACACTTAATTCAACTCTGCATTTCAGTTAAACAATAAAACTTACATTAACCAGTTCGAAGACAGTGTACTTTGTGCCATTTGGCTAAAAACAAGTTGAGTAGAGCAGCAACTTTAACCTCTACAGTTGAACAGTAGTGAACATGGACCTGACATATTCTCATTGTGGACTGTGCTCTAACAGAGTGAGCCATCAGAATCCACCACTCCTTATTGGATCTTTAGTTACACATACAACATCAGGTCATTTTTAAGAGTCTGCAGCTTGGGTGACAGTTTAGAGTCATCAAGACCAAGTAAGATTTTCTGTGTGAACTCAAAGGTGTTTGTCAGTCCCTCGGGATAACGGAGATGTAGTGCATAGATCAGGCCGAATATTACCAGGAAGGCATCAGCAAGCCTGGGGAGGCTGACAACCACATCACCCTCTAGGACGACAGAGACTCTCACTGGGTGGTAGTGAACTGGGCTTGTTGCATCATCGCTGACAGTTGTAAGGAGGACCACTGATGCATCCCGTAGGTCTGGCTCATCCATATCATCCTAAAAAATGAAAAGGAGATCATATAATCTCATTGACTGAAACTATGGCTGTGGCAATTTTGATTACAGTTGGAGGTCATATAAATAACAAGAAATACACAAGTCTGAAAGACTCCTGTTCATTCTGTTGCGTTGTGCTCTCATTGCTGAGAAAGTGAGAAGACTTTTATGTGTTCCACTGTTAGGCTAATGACTGCTACTTTTCTTTGCAGTTGATTTTTTTTTTTTTTTGATGCCGTAACGGGCCCAAAATGACACTTCACACTTATGAACATCTTGCCAGAGGTTTGAGGTTGAAATACTGGTACATATACAGGAATTCTAGTGTGTTGGAAATGAAAATATGAACTGGTTAATTTACAGTATAATAGGCATGATATCTCTTTACTTGGACTTACCACACATGTTCTGAAAAATCCAGAGACTTCCTCACGTAGATACACAGGAAGGGCATGGAGAACAGTGGTACGCCTTGTGTGGACATCATGTAATTCCTAATAAGATTAAAATAGTGTTGTGACAAGTTTACAATTCAAACCCAATGCCAAACAGTCCCAACTAATTATTATTTAATTAAATTCCAGTATCTGCACATAAATCCACTAATGATCCGCTTACTCATGCAATTATGGAATTTAAAAGCTTATTTGAAGCATTAAACTCCCAACATTACACTAAGACTACCTCTGAAATGTACTGTATAATCACCTGTGTATCATGGACTTTGAAAATGTCTGCCAAAGCATCTGCCGTCTTTCCAGTTTTTGAGGCTTTCTGCCTAAATAAGGCCATCAAACGAGGAGTGTGGCGATCAAGCTCCGCGTAGAAAGTGTTAGGTAGGTTCTGGTTAGTTATCCGTTGGAACTCTGCATACACCTGCATTGTAGAAAGGACAGTAACAGCAATTATTTATTTTATGATGAATGAAATTAGGCAACATTACAGACCATATCATCAATGACATACAGTAGCAAAGATAAAAACTGAAAAATAACCTACAAAATGAATTTATTTATTAAATTTATTTAGCAAAGATAAAAACAGATGAAAGAGGTGACCCATATTACCTCAGACTGCATATGAAGAGCAGGCCAGAGGTCCATTAGCTCTTTCACCGCAGGACTCGTCATCACAATGGTCTGGCGTCGTAAAGCAAACGTGTTCTGCATCATTTTACTAATAAGGTGTAGGTTTCTCTCGGTCTTCTTTACTTCCTCAACAATAGCCTGCCTCATAAGGTCAAGACTTGAGGGATTCTCTCCTTGAGGAAAGTTAGGCAGGAAGTTGACCTCTGCACGCTTAGGTCTTTTGATATTGGAGTGTGAAGGTTCATTCTCAGGGTTTTTTCTGCTCCTTTTCCCAGCATTTACAGCGACCTCCTGACATCCGGCTCTTCTCATCTTGGTCCTGTAATTGCCCATTTTATACTTGATGCTGTTCTTCCAGCCATTCCATCCATTGTCAGATCCTGCTTCTTTTAAACAGGGGTGTTTCCTTACAAGAGCTTCAGCCACCATTGCTACCTCTTTATCACTGGGGTATGCCTTAAAACCATATATGGTGGATGCCAGTTTGTCTAAAATATTGTGCTTCTGGTCCCTTGACAACTGAAGAGGTCTTTCATTCTTTTCAAATTCAGCATTCCCATCTCTAAGTGTCAGCTCAACGTCAAACGCAAATGTGGGAATTTGAAAAGGACCTGGAGGCCATCTGCTCAGACGTTCTGGGGATGACACATCTGAAAGGGTATCAGTTGATGCAAGAGAACTGGAATCCCGTGTAAGTGAAATATGAACACAGGCTTTTTGTGGTAACTCCTCGATGTCAACAAGGCAAGTGAGTTTTCCATCGAAGTCTGGATCTTCGTATTTCAAACTGAAGTCACAGTCCAGTTCCAGTTGTCCTTTTAAAATCTCAATCAGTGCATCAACAGAGGCTGGACGGGAGCTGAGTTTTAATTTTCTTACACGGTCTGCCTCGATGACACGAAGGATCATGTTTTGTGGGGCTTCAGCTGCCATCACTTTAATAAATGAAGAGATTCTAATGTTAAAAACACATCAGCACACAGACATAGTGCATTTATAAGTCTTACTAATTGTTTATAATCATTAATGACAACCTCCAATGTGTTCAGCATTCATAATGCTTTATACCTCCATGCCAAAGTGACTGTTTGAAAGAAAAATCTGAGACCTGGGTTCAGTACATGACGTCACAGTACATTATTTCTACCATGGCATTGGCCCGTTATATTTGTGCTTTTAATGCATTATAGACATGTTCTTTAGAATGTGTTACCAAAGAGTGCAATTCCAAAATGCAGGTAATGTATGTTGATGTAGCTATATAATGATTGGTTATACTGAGCACATTTTCCAAAAAATGAACAATTAATGATTTGCGAAGAATTACTCACCCTAGAGTGGTCTTAATTTTGTCTTACTTGTATGAACTTCTTGGGAGTCAACAGCAGCAAGCCATCAATCTTGTATGCAGAGAGTGGGGTTGTATCATTGAAGTCAGACTGCAGGTGTATAGACTGGCTTCCCTGTGTGGCTGACAGCTCATAGGATCGAAGATGCTCTATATACCAGGAGTCATAATCACAACAGAGAAAATAAACCATGTGATTCACAAGGTAGATCTGTGTTAGTCTGCAAAATTTTGACAGTCCCCCACTGTTTCCAACTGACACAAACATGCCACTAGTATAGTCTGTGCCATCAATGGTCACCTTTGATGTACAATAGACAGTGTCACTAGTTGTTTGTCCTCTAATGTGAGCCTGAGCTACATCTGGTAGAGCTGAAACCAGAACAGAGTCAACCCTGGATGTTTGTGTTTTTGGTTTGAAAAATGATGGTGAACCAAGGTGAAATGCCATCATGTTTTGGTGTCTGATTGCCAGTGTCTTCAAGATATTTTTGAAGTTTTGAGCATCATGCACCACTCTCTTAAAGAAACGATGTTTACCTTCAAATCGCATGGTCCAAACATGCACCAGGGGCCCGAAGCACTTAACTAAGGTGGGATAGTGCTCCACATAGTGATGCTTAGGACGAAGCCTCAACTCAGGGAAACCCTCTTGTAGGATCTGTCTGTGGTCACTGATTTTGCAAACAAAATAGTCCAATGTTTCATCAGAAAATGATGGGCACAATGCTAATTCCACCAACTCTTTCAAGTCCATCAAAACCTCCCATGCAACATTACCCTCTGGTACTTTACTGCCTACAAGTAACGGAAGTAATCTTAACAGCGTAGCATTTTCATGCCCGTTGCCTCCTATTGTTCCCCGGGTCATGAATGTTTTGGGAACTGGATGAGGTTTATTTACTTTATCAGTGTGCTGATATGGGAATGATGTGATCCTTTGGTTCAAATACTCTAAAGTGAAGTACTTAAGCCGAATCATTTCTCTAATGCAAAGTGCCAGTTCAACTGGAACGATTCCTTCCAAAAGATCGTGTAGTAGATCTGGAGGAAAACCTGTGATAGGGTGGAAGTGCTCAAGTGACTCACGCAAGACACAATCACCTTTAACCCCAAATTGGCTCCTTGAACTCTCATCTTGGAGGACATTTTGTACATGAATGTCATGACTCGCTTTGGTTCTCTGTACAAATTCCTCCTTTTTTACCTCAGTTGTTTGAAACTGTTCACTTGTGGCCATGCAGAATCTGCAAACATAACCTGCTCTGAATGACTCCAAAAAGCCACCTAACCCATGTGCAGCCAGATTGTCAGCAGAAACACAGAAGATGGTGCCTTTCACATTCTGACCAACAGATTCAATGAAAACACCATCCTGTTCAAGTGTGTGAATATCACGAACCAGTGGAGCAAGTACAGCTGCATATCCATATTTCTTGAGGTCTGTCACTTTAGCTAGCATGGCCAACTGTATAGTGTGCATTGCTGATCTATACTTGGGCGGCACATTTGCTAGGACCCAGTATACAGCACAAAGTTTGTGAACTTTACGTGATGTGCCGAGAGGGTTAGCGATTTCAAGATCGTCAATGTATAGCTGTATTGCTAGGTGTAGATCTTCTGTTGAGAGCAATTCATTTTCCTGGAAATGAGATCCATCACGATAGGACACATAATAACCAGGCTCAGTGTTTGGTTCTCTGATCTTGCTCAGGATATCTGTGTTTTTAAACAGCTCCTGAATCATTTGAAGGATTGGAACATACATCATGGTATGACCAGGTGCTTCTAAATGGTACTCTACTGGCATTACCAATGGATAGTTGCGCTCTATAAATGTCTTTCTTCGCTTACAAGAGGACAACTCTGCACCTTTGGAGGTAGCACTAAAAACAACATTAGAGTCCATGACAGCACTGACAACTTCATCAAGTGTGGAATCTGTTATATTGTGACCATGTCTCTGCAATACATTGTTAATTGCATCCTTGATCAGTGGCTGAGATAAAGAGAAGATCTGATTCAAGTGATCAACTATTTCTTGTGTAGCTGTGTTTGACACATGAAGGATAGTTTGCATCTTTAGAAATAAAGATGCTGCATTAAGTTTGAGCTGATCTTTTAGCTTTGAAGTATCATCCTGCATTTCCGTGCTCTGAACTGGACACTCTTCATCCAAATCAATAGTGACGTTAGAGCTGGTGGCTTGGAGATTCTGAGTATGCTCATAGACAATGTCACTACCAAAGTCTGACGCAAGACTCGCTTGATGCACTCTACTTTTATGGGTGTTAAAGGAAGAGTATACATTTGTGCTATAGTTGCAACCTTTGTATGGACATACCACTGTCTCATGCTTTTTTAAGTGTGTTCTTATGTGACTGAGGAGTACAGACTCAGAAAAAGGTTGCTGAAATGTGCATAAAGGACACTTGAAAGTCACAAGTTCCTGAATCTCCTTTGCACTGCTGTTATGTTCTTGTGTATGGTATCTTGACAGATGAGTACTCAGTGCACTAAGTGTCTGAAATGTGCACATACAATCATCATGGAGGCATGGGAGTGGGCTAGTTTTTGAAAAGTGGCTGTGCTGCAGTCTACAGTGTTTAAATAAATATGTTCTAGTTGTAAAAGAAGCTGAACACAACTTACAGTGCCAAGTCATATTTGTCGCAGCAACCTGAAAACACATAAAAATATATATATATTTTACAGGACAACTGTCATGAAATTTAAACCTCCATCAGAACTATCAGAAACGGCAGTCATATTCTTCATAAGAGTACAACAATACACCAGCATTGAATAAAACAAAGTAGATGTTTAAGATGCCTGATAGATTATTCAAAACATTTCATTACACAAATAAGTCAAAGCTAGGTAAAGTTGGGCTGGTAGCACTCATAAATTCTTATCCTAGCAATAACAACAACAACAACAACAACAACAAAAATCACACACACAAAAAAAACAGAATGAATGAATGACTTTCAGCTAGTCTAAGGCAGTGGTTCTCAAACTGGGGGTCCGTGACGTGTTGCCAGGGGGTCCGTGAAAGTTTGTTACAATTTAATAAACAAAACGCTAAAGCAGCGCAGATTAACTGTGTTCACACCAAACGCGACGGAGCGACACGTTTCAATACAAAGTCAACGTAGCGACGCGAATCGGGCGAAATTTCTCGCTAGACAAACCGACGGCAAGATTTGATTGACGGCGCGACATTTTTCTCTTCCACGGGCGAGCGCATTCACGTGGATTGCAGCGCGACAAATCCGCTGAAGTTGAAATATTTGAACTTTGCCGCGACATTCGCGTGGCAACAGCCAATCAGCGTTCACTCCCTGTGGGTAACGTGGGTGAAGTAACGTAAAACAGCCAATCAGCGTTCACTCCCTGTGGGTAACGTGGGTGAAGTAACGTAAAACAGCCAATCAGCGCTAGGGGTGTGACGATACACTCAGCTCACGAGACGAGACGAGACACGATATTCGGTTCACGAGATCGAGACGAGACGAGATTTTAAAAAAACTACAATGACAAAATATATGACTGGAGCAACAGACTTTTATTTCACC